>JASFXW010000626.1:0-29008 GCA_030490835.1 Annona cherimola | reverse complement strand
TTATCGGCTATTCAGTATTATTCTCTAATTTCTCTTAATTGAATAATACGTTTTAATGGGAAAATAATAATAAAATACATTTTAGAATCAAATAATTGATCAGAAAATAATGATAAAATACATTTCTAAATTACTAAAGCCATGTATTTAATATTTCTTACCGTTATCTCTCGTTTTGTATAATTTTACATATTTTTGTTTGATTTCTTTCAAATTTTCATGCATTTTCACATGTAAATAATTTCAATAATTCAAATAAACACCAAATAGTAGAAACAATGTATGAAAATTTTCAAATTCTATCAGGACGTTATTTTATCCATCTAGTAGTATTTTCGTATCAAAATACATTATATTAAAATTTTCATGCATTTTGACAACAAAATACCAAATAATTGAGATAATATAAAAATATTAACGAATTAGACCCAAAATCAAACACCTAGTTCCTCGTTCGATCTACACAATTTAAAATCGTTTCACCTAATTTGTGCAAAGAAATAATAATATTTTGCATATTTCATGATTGATAATTAAAAAATTTATTATAATTACAGTAAACTAAGAGAATATGACTTTCGCAGCTATTCAGTATTATTCTCTAATTTCTCTTAATTGAATAATTCGTTTTTAATGGGAAAATAATAATAAAATACATTTTAGAATCAAATAATTAATAAGAAAATAATTGATAAAATAAATTTCTAAATTACTAAAGCCATGTATTTAATATTTCTTACCGTTATCTCTCGTTTTGTATAATTTTACATATTTTTGTTTGATTTCTTTCAAATTTTCATGCATTTTCACATGTATAATAATTTCAATAATTCAAATAAACACCAAATAGTAGAAACAATGTATGAAAATTTTCAAATTCTATCATGACGTTATTTTATCCCATCTAGTAGTATTTTCATATCAAAATACATTATATTAAAATTTTCGTGCATTTTGACAACTAAATACCAAATAATTGAGATAATATAAAAATATTAACGAATTAGACCCAAAATCAAACACCTAGTTCCTCGTTCGATCTACAAAATTTAAAATCGTTTCACCTAATTTGTGCAAAGAAGTAACAATATTTTGCATATTTCATGATTGATTACTAAAAAATTTAATTATAATTACAGTAAACAAGAGAATATGACTTTCGCGGCTATTCAGTATTATTCTCTAATTTCTCTTAATTGAATAATACGTTTTAATGGGAAAATAATAATAAAAATACATTTTAGAATCAAATAATGATAAGAAAAGAATGATAAAATACATTTCTAAATTACTAAAGCCATGTATTTAATATTTCTTACCGTTATCTCTCGTTTTGTATAATTTTACATATTTTTGTTTGATTTCTTTCAAATTTTCATGCATTTTCACAAGTAATAATTTCAATAATTCAAATAAACACCAAATAGTAGAAACAATGTATGAAAATTTTCAAATTCTATCACGACGTTATTTTACCCATCTAGTAGTATTTTCATATCAAAATACATTATATTAAAATTTTCATGCATTTTGACAACTAAATACCAAATAATTGAGATAATATAAAAAATATTAACGAATTAGACCCAAAATCAACACCTAGTACCTCGTTCGATCTACACAATTTAAAATCGTTTCACCTAATTTTTGCAAAGAAATAACAATATTTTGCATATTTCATGATTGATTACTAAAAAATTTATTATAATTACAGTAAACAAGAGAATATGACTTTCGCGGCTATTCAGTATTATTTTCTAATTTCTCTTAATTGAATAATTCGTTTTAATGGGAAAAATAATAATAAAATACATTTTAGAATCAACTAATTCATAAGAAAATAATGATAAAATACATTTCTAAATTACTAAAGCCATGTATTTAATATTTCTTACTCTTATCTCTCGTTTCGTATAATTTTACATATTTTTGTTTGATTTCTTTCAAATTTTCATTCATTTTCACATGTATAATAATTTCAATAATTCAAATAAACACCAAATAGTAGAAACGATGTATGAAAATTTTCAAATTCTATCACGACGTTATTTTACCCATCTAGTAGTATTTTCATATCAAAATACTTTATATTAAAATTTTCATGCATTTTGACAACTAAATACCAAATAATTGAGATAATATAAAAATATTAACGAATTAGACCCAAAATCAAACACTTAGTACCTCGTTCGATCTACACAATTTAAAATCGTTTCACCTAATTTTTGCAAAGAAATAACAATATTTTGCATATTTCATGATTGATTACTAAAAAATTTATTATAATTACAGTAAACAAGAGAATATGACTTTCGCGGCTATTCAGTATTATTTTCTAATTTCTCTTAATTGAATAATTCGTTTTAATGGGGAAAATAATAATAAAATACATTTTAGAATCAACTAATTCATAAGAAAATAATGATAAAATACATTTCTAAATTACTAAAGCCATGTATTTAATATTTCTTACTCTTATCTCTCGTTTCGTATAATTTTACATATTTTTGTTTGATTTCTTTCAAATTTTCATTCATTTTCACATGTATAATAATTTCAATAATTCAAATAAACACCAAATAGTAGAAACGATGTATGAAAATTTTTAAATTCTATCATGACGTTATTTTATCCATCTAGTAGTATTTTCATATCAAAATACATTATATTAAAATTTTCATGCATTTTGACAACTAAATACCAAATAATTTGAGATAATATAAAAATATTAACGAATTAGACCCTAAATCAAACACCTAGTTCCTCGTTCGATCTACACAATTTAAAATCGTTTCAACCTAATTTGGTGCAAAGAAATAACAATATTTTGCATATTTCATGATTGATTACTAAAAAATTTAATATAATTACAGTAAACAAGAGAATATGACTTTATCGGCTATTCAGTATTATTCTCTAATTTCTCTTAATTGAATAATACGTTTTAATGGGAAAATAATAATAAAATACATTTTAGAATCAAATAATTGATAAGAAAATAATGATAAAATACATTTCTAAATTACTAAAGCCATGTATTTAATATTTCTTACCGTTATCTCTCGTTTTGTATAATTTTACATATTTTTGTTTGATTTCTTTCAAATTTTCATGCATTTTCACATGTATAATAATTTCAATAATTCAAATAAACACCAAATAGTAGAAACAATGTATGAAAATTTTCAAATTCTATCAGGACGTTATTTTATCCATCTAGTAGTATTTTCGTATCAAAATACATTATATTAAAATTTTCATGCATTTTGACAACTAAATACCAAATAATTGAGATAATATAAAAATATTAACGAATTAGACCCAAAATCAAAACACCTAGTTCCTCGTTCGATCTACACAATTTAAAAATCGTTTCACCTAATTTCTGCAAAGAAATAATAATATTTTGCATATTTCATGATTGATAATTAAAAAATTTAATAAAATTACAGTAAACAAGAGAATATGACTTTCGCAGCTATTCAGTATTATTCTCTAATTTCTCTTAATTGAATAATTTCGTTTTAATGGGAAAATAATAATAAAATACATTTTAGAATCAAATAATTAATAAGAAAATAATGATAAAATACATTTCTAAATTACTAAAGCCATGTATTTAATATTTCTTACCGTTATCTCTCGTTTTGTATAATTTTACATATTTTTGTTTGATTTCTTTTCAAATTTTCATGCATTTTCACATGTATAATAATTTAAATAATTCAAATAAAAACCAAATAGTAGAAACAATGTATGAAAATTTTCAAATTCTATCATGACGTTATTTTATCCATCTAGTAGTATTTTCATATCAAAATACATTATATTAAAATTTTCATGCATTTTGACAACTAAATACCAAATAATTGAGATAATATAAAAATATTAACGAATTAGACCCAAAATCAAACACCTAGTTCCTCGTTCGATCTACACAATTTAAAATCGTTTCACCTAATTTGTGCAAAGAAATAATAATATTTTGCATATTTCATGATTGATAATTAAAAAATTTATTATAATTACAGTAAACAAGAGAATATGACTTTCGCAGCTATTCAGTATTATTCTCTAATTTCTCTTAATTGAATAATTCGTTTTTAATGGGAAAATAATAATAAAATACATTTTAGAATCAAATAATTAATAAGAAAATAATGATAAAATACATTTCTAAATTACTAAAGCCATGTATTTAATATTTCTTACCGTTATCTCTCGTTTTGTATAATTTTACATATTTTTGTTTGATTTCTTTCAAATTTTCATGCATTTTCACATGTATAATAATTTCAATAATTCAAATAAACACAAATAGTAGAAACAATGTATGAAAATTTTCAAATTCTATCAGGACGTTATTTTATCCATCTAGTAGTATTTTCGTATCAAAATACATTATATTAAAATTTTCATGCATTTTGACAACTAAATACCAAATAATTGAGATAATATAAAAATATTAACGAATTAGACCCCAAAATCAAACACCTAGTTCCTCGTTCGATCTACACAATTTAAAATCGTTTCACCTAATTTCTGCAAAGAAATAATAATATTTTGCATATTTCAGGATTGATAATTAAAAAATTTAATAAAATTACAGTAAACAAGAGAATATGACTTTCGCAGCTATTCAGTATTATTCTCTAATTTCTCTTAATTGAATAATTCGTTTTAATGGGAAAAATAATAATAAAATACATTTTAGAATCAAATAATTAATAAGAAAATAATGATAAAATACATTTCTAAATTACTAAAGCCATGTATTTAATATTTCTTACCGTTATCCTCTCGTTTTGTATAATTTTACATATTTTTTGTTTGATTTCTTTCAAATTTTCATTGCATTTTCACATGTATAATAATTTAAATAATTCAAATAAAAACCAAATAGTAGAAACAATGTATGAAAATTTTCAAATTCTATCATGACGTTATTTTATCCATCTAGTAGTATTTTCATATCAAAATACATTATATTAAAATTTTCATGCATTTTGACAACTAAATACCAAATAATTGAGATAATATAAAAAATATTAAACGAATTAGACCCAAAATCAAACACCTAGTTCCTCGTTCGATCTACACAATTTAAAATCGTTTCACCTAATTTGTGCAAAGAAATAATAATATTTTGCATATTTCATGATTGATAATTAAAAAATTTATTATAATTACAGTAAACAAGAGAATATGACTTTCGCAAGCTATTCAGTATTATTCTCTAATTTCTCTTAATTGAATAATTCGTTTTAATGGGAAAATAATAATAAAATACATTTTAGAATCAAATAATTAATAAGAAAATAATGATAAAATACATTTCTAAATTACTAAAGCCATGTATTTTAATATTTCTTACCGTTATCTCTCGTTTTGTATGATTTTACATATTTTTGTTTGATTTCGTTCAAATTTTCATGCATTTTCACATGTATAATAATTTCAATAATTCAAATAAACATCAAATAGTAGAAACAATGTATGAAAATTTTCAAATTCTATCAGGACGTTATTTTATCCATCTAGTAGTATTTTCGTATCAAAATACATTATATTAAAATTTTCATGCATTTTGACAACTAAATACCAAATAATTGAGATAATATAAAAATATTAACGAATTAGACCCAAAATCAAACACCTAGTACCTCTCGTTCGATCTACACAATTTAAAATCGTTTCCACCTAATTTGTGCAAAAGAAATAACAATATTTTACATATTTCATGATTGATTACTAAAAAATTTATTATAATTACAGTAAACAAGAGAATATGACTTTCCGCGGCTATTCAGTATTATTCTCTAATTTCTCTTAATTGAATAATTCGTTTTTAATGGGAAAATAATAATAAAATACATTTTAGAATCAACTAATTCATAAGAAAATAATGATAAAATACATTTCTAAATTACTAAAGCCATGTATTTAATATTTCTTACTCTTATCTCTCGTTTTGTATAATTTTACATATTTTTGTTTGATTTCTTTCAAATTTTCATGCATTTTCACATGTATAATAATTTCAATAATTCAAATAAACACCAAATAGTAGAAACAATGTATGAAAATTTTCAAATTCTATCATGACGTTATTTACCCATCTAGTAGTATTTTCATATCAAAATACATTATATTAAAATTTTCATTGCATTTTGACAACTAAATACCAAATAATTGAGATAATATAAAAATATTAACGAATTAGACCCCAAAATCAAACACCTAGTACCTCGTTCGATCTACACAATTTAAAATCGTTTCACCTAATTTGTGCAAAGAAATAACAATATTTTGCATATTTCATGATTGATTACTAAAAAATTTATTATAATTACAGTAAAACAAGAGAATATGACTTTCGCGGCTATTCAGTATTATTCTCTAATTTCTCTTAATTGAATAATTCGTTTTAATTTGGGAAAAATAATAATAAAATACATTTTAGAATCAAGTAATTCATAAGAAAATAATGATAAAATACATTTCTAAATTACTAAAGCCATGTATTTAATATTTCTTACTCTTATCTCTCGTTTCGTATAATTTTACATATTTTTGTTTGATTTCTTACAAATTTTCATGCATTTTCACATGTATAATAATTTCAATAATTCAAATAAACACCAAATAGTAGAAATAATGTATGAAAATTTTCAAATTCTATCATGACGTTATTTTACCCATCTAGTAGTATTTTCATAATCAAAATACATTATATTAAAATTTTCATGCATTTTGACAACTAAATACCAAATAATTGAGATAATATAAAAATATTAACGAATTAGACCCAAAATCAAACACCTAGTACCTCGTTCGATCTACACAATTTAAAATCGTTTCACCTAATTTGTGCAAAGAAATAACAATATTTAGCATATTTCATGATTGATTACTAAAAAATTTATTATAATTACAGTAAACAAGAGAATATGACTTTCGCGGCTATTCAGTATTATTCTCTAATTTCTCTTAATTGAATAAATTCGTTTTAATGGGAAAATAATAATAAAATACATTTTAGAATCAAATAATTAATAAGAAAATAATGATAAAATACATTTCTAAATTACTAAAGCCATGTATTTAATATTTCTTACTGTTATCTCTCATTTTGTATAATTTTACATATTTTTGTTTTGATTTCTTTCAAATTTTCATGCATTTTCACATGTATAATAATTTCAATAATTCAATAAAACACCAAATAGTAGAAACAATGTATGAAAATTTTCAAATTCTATCATTACGTTATTTTATCCATCTAGTAGTATTTTCATATCAAAATACATTATATTAAAATTTTCATGCATTTTGACAACTAAATACCAAATAATTGAGATAATATAAAAATATTAACGAATTAGACCCAAAATCAAACACCTAGTACCTCGTTCGATCTACACAATTTAAAATCGTTTCACCTAATTTTGTGCAAAGAAATAACAATATTTTGCATATTTCATGATTGATTACTAAAAAATTTATTATAATTACAGTAAACAAGAGAATATGACTTTCGCGGCTATTCAGTATTATTCTCTAATTTCTCTTAATTGAATAATTCGTTTTAATGGGAAAATAATAATAAAATACATTTTAGAATCAAATAATTAATAAGAAAATAATGATAAAATACATTTCTAAATTACTAAAGCCATGTATTTAATATTTCTTACCGTTATGTCTCGTTTTGTATAATTTTACATATTTTTGTTTGATTTCTTTCAAATTTTCATGCATTTTCACATGTATAATAATTTCAATAATTCAAATAAACACCAAATAGTAGAAACAATGTATGAAAATTTTCAAATTCTATCATGACGTTATTTTATCCATCTAGTAGTATTTTCATATCAAAATACATTATATTAAAATTTTTCGTGCATTTTGACAACTAAATACCAAATAATTGAGATAATATAAAAATATTAACGAATTAGACCCAAAATCAAACACCTAGTACCCCTCGTTCGATCTACACAATTTAAAATCGTTTCACCTAATTTGTGCAAAGAAATAACAATATTTTGCATATTTCATGATTGATTACTAAAACATTTATTATAATTACAGTAAACAAGAGAATATGACTTTCGCAGCTATTCAGTATTATTTCTCTAATTTCTCTTAATTGAATAATTCGTTTTAATGGGAAAATAATAATAAAATACATTTTAGAATCAAATAATTAATAAGAAAATAATGATAAAATACATTTCTAATTACTAAAGCCATGTATTTAATATTTCTTACTCTTATCTCTCGTTTTGTATAATTTTACATATTTTTTGTTTGATTTCTTTCAAATTTTTCATGCATTTTCACATGTATAATAATTTTCAATAATTCAAATAAACACCAAATAGTAGAAACAATATATGAAAATTTTCAAATTCTATCATGACGTTATTTTACCCATCTAGTAGTATTTTCATATCAAAATACATTATATTAAAATTTTCATGCATTTTGACAACTAAATACCAAATAATTGAGATATATAAAAATATTAACAAATTAGACCCAAAATCAAAACACCTAGTACCCTTCGTTCGATCTACACAATTTAAAATCGTTTTCACCTAATTTGTGCAAAGAAATAACAATATTTTGCATATTTTCATGATTGATTACTAAAAAATTTATTATAATTACAGTAAACAAGAGAATATGACTTTCGCAGCTATTCAGTATTAATTCTCTAATTTCTCTTAATTGAATAATTCGTTTTAAAATGGGAAAATAATAATAAAATACATTTTAGAATCAAATAATTAATAAGAAAATAATGATAAAATACATTTCTAAATTACTAAAGCCATGTATTTAATATTTCTTACCGTTATCTCTCATTTTGTATAATTTTACATATTTTTGTTTGATTTCGTTCAAATTTTCATGCATTTTCACATGTATAATAATTTTCAATAATTCAAATAAACATCAAATAGTAGAAACAATGTATGAAAATTTTCAAATTCTATCATTACGTTATTTTATCCATCTAGTAGTATTTTCATATCAAAATACATTATATTAAAATTTTCATGCATTTTGACAACTAAATACCAAATAATTGAGATAATATAAAAATATTAACGAATTAGACCCAAAATCAAACACCTAGTACCTCGTTCGATCTACACAATTTAAAATCGTTTCACCTAATTTGTGCAAAGAAATAACAATATTTTGCATATTTCATGATTGATTACTAAAAAATTTATTATAATTACAGTAAACAAGAGAATATAACTTTCGCGGCTATTCAGTATTATTCTCTAATTTCTCTTAATTGAATAATTCGTTTTAATGGGAAAATAATAATAAAATACATTTTAGAATCAAATAATTAATAAGAAAATAATGATAAAATACATTTCTAAATTACTAAAGCCATGTATTTAATATTTCTTACCGTTATGTCTCGTTTTGTATAATTTTACATATTTTTGTTTGATTTCTTTCAAATTTTCATGCATTTTCACATGTATAATAATTTCAATAATTCAAATAAACACCAAATAGTAGAAACAATGTATGAAAATTTTCAAATTCTATCATGACGTTATTTTATCCATCTAGTAGTATTTTCATATCAAAATACATTATATTAAAATTTTCGTGCATTTTGACAACTAAATACCAAATAATTGAGATAATATAAAAATATTAACGAATTAGACCCAAAATCAAACACCTAGTACCTCGTTCGATCTACACAATTTAAAATCGTTTCACCTAATTTGTGCAAAGAAATAACAATATTTTGCATATTTCATGATTGATTACTAAAACATTTATTATAATTACAGTAAACAAGAGAATATGACTTTCGCAGCTATTCAGTATTATTCTCTAATTTCTCTTAATTGAATAATTCGTTTTAATGGGAAAATAATAATAAAATACATTTTAGAATCAAATAATTAATAAGAAAATAATGATAAAATACATTTCTAAATTACTAAAGCCATGTATTTAATATTTCTTACTCTTATCTCTCGTTTTGTATAATTTTACATATTTTTGTTTGATTTCTTTCAAATTTTCATGCATTTTCACATGTATAATAATTTCAATAATTCAAATAAACACCAAATAGTAGAAACAATATATGAAAATTTTCAAATTCTATCATGACGTTATTTTACCCATCTAGTAGTATTTTCATATCAAAATACATTATATTAAAATTTTCATGCATTTTGACAACTAAATACCAAATAATTGAGATAATATAAAAATATTAACAAATTAGACCCAAAATCAAACACCTAGTACCTCGTTCGATCTACACAATTTAAAATCGTTTCACCTAATTTGTGCAAAGAAATAACAATATTTTGCATAGTTCATGATTGATTACTAAAAAATTTATTATAATTACAGTAAACAAGAGAATATGACTTTCGCAGCTATTCAGTATTATTCTCTAATTTCTCTTAATTGAATAATTCGTTTTAATGGGAAAATAATAATAAAATACATTTTAGAATCAAATAATTAATAAGAAAATAATGATAAAATACATTTCAAAATTACTAAAGCCATGTATTTAATATTTCTTACCGTTATCTCTCATTTTGTATAATTTTACATATTTTTGTTTGATTTCGTTCAAATTTTCATGCATTTTCACATGTATAATAATTTCAATAATTCAAATAAACATCAAATAGTAGAAACAATGTATGAAAATTTTCAAATTCTATCACGACGTTATTTTACCCATCTAGTAGTATTTTCATATCAAAATACATTATATTAAAATTTTCATGCATTTTGACAACTAAATACCAAATAATTGAGATAATATAAAAATATTAACGAATTAGACCCAAAATCAAACACCTAGTACCTCGTTCGATCTACACAATTTAAAATCGTTTCACCTAATTTGTGCAAAGAAATAACAATATTTTACATATTTCATGATTGATTACTAAAAAATTTATTATAATTACAGTAAACAAGAGAATATGACTTTCGCGGCTATTCAGTATTATTCTCTAATTTCTCTTAATTGAATAATTCGTTTTAATGGGAAAATAATAATAAAATACATTTTAGAATCAACTAATTCATAAGAAAATAATGATAAAATACATTTCTAAATTACTAAAGCCATGTATTTAATATTTCTTACTCTTATCTCTCGTTTTGTATAATTTTACATATTTTTGTTTGATTTCTTTCAAATTTTCATGCATTTTCACATGTATAATAATTTCAATAATTCAAATAAACACCAAATAGTAGAAACAATGTATGAAAATTTTCAAATTCTATCATGACGTTATTTTACCCATCTAGTAGTATTTTCATATCAAAATACATTATATTAAAATTTTCATGCATTTTGACAACTAAATACCAAATAATTGAGATAATATAAAAATATTAACGAATTAGACCCAAAATCAAACACCTAGTACCTCGTTCGATCTACACAATTTAAAATCGTTTCACCTAATTTGTGCAAAGAAATAACAATATTTAGCATATTTCATGATTGATTACTAAAAAATTTATTATAATTACAGTAAACAAGAGAATATGACTTTCGCGGCTATTCAGTATTATTCTCTAATTTCTCTTAATTGAATAATTCGTTTTAATGGGAAAATAATAATAAAATACATTTTAGAATCAAATAATTAATAAGAAAATAATGATAAAATACATTTCTAAATTACTAAAGCCATGTATTTAATATTTCTTACCGTTATCTCTCATTTTGTATAATTTTACGTATTTTTGTTTGATTTCTTTCAAATTTTCATGCATTTTCACATGTATAATAATTTCAATAATTCAAATAAACACCAAATAGTAGAAACAATGTATGAAAATTTTCAAATTCTATCATTACGTTATTTTATCCATCTAGTAGTATTTTCATATCAAAATACATTATATTAAAATTTTCATGCATTTTGACAACTAAATACCAAATAATTGAGATAATATAAAAATATTAACGAATTAGACCCAAAATCAAACACCTAGTACCTCGTTCGATCTACACAATTTAAAATCGTTTCACCTAATTTGTGCAAAGAAATAACAATATTTTGCATATTTCATGATTGATTACTAAAAAATTTATTATAATTACAGTAAACAAGAGAATATAACTTTCGCGGCTATTCAGTATTATTCTCTAATTTCTCTTAATTGAATAATTCGTTTTAATGGGAAAATAATAATAAAATACATTTTAGAATCAAATAATTAATAAGAAAATAATGATAAAATACATTTCTAAATTACTAAAGCCATGTATTTAATATTTCTTACCGTTATGTCTCGTTTTGTATAATTTTACATATTTTTGTTTGATTTCTTTCAAATTTTCATGCATTTTCACATGTATAATAATTTCAATAATTCAAATAAACACCAAATAGTAGAAACAATGTATGAAAATTTTCAAATTCTATCATGACGTTATTTTATCCATCTAGTAGTATTTTCATATCAAAATACATTATATTAAAATTTTCGTGCATTTTGACAACTAAATACCAAATAATTGAGATAATATAAAAATATTAACGAATTAGACCCAAAATCAAACACCTAGTACCTCGTTCGATCTACACAATTTAAAATCGTTTCACCTAATTTGTGCAAAGAAATAACAATATTTTGCATATTTCATGATTGATTACTAAAACATTTATTATAATTACAGTAAACAAGAGAATATGACTTTCGCAGCTATTTCAGTATTATTCCTCTAATTTCTCTTAATTGAATAATTCGTTTTAATGGGAAAATAATAATAAAATACATTTTAGAATCAAATAATTAATAAGAAAATAATGATAAAATACATTTCTAAATTACTAAAGCCATGTATTTAATATTTCTTACTCTTATCTCTCGTTTTGTATAATTTTACACATATTTTTGTTTGATTTCTTTCAAATTTTCATGCATTTTCACATGTATAATATTTCAATAATTCAAATAAACACCAAATAGTAGAAACAATATATGAAAATTTTCAAATTCTATCATGACGTTATTTTACCCATCTAGTAGTATTTTCATATCAAAATACATTATATTTAAAATTTTCATGCATTTTGACACTAAATACAAAATAATTGAGATAATATAAAAATATTAACAAATTTAGACCCAAAATCAAACACCTAGTACCTCGTTCGATCTACACAATTTAAAATCGTTTCACCTAATTTGTGCAAAGAAATAACAATATTTTGCATATTTCATGATTGATTACTAAAAAATTTATTATAATTACAGTAAACAAGAGAATATGACTTTCGCAGCTATTCAGTATTATTCTCTAATTTCTCTTAATTGAATAATTCGTTTTAATGGGAAAATAATAATTTAAAATACAATTTTAGAATCAAATAATTAATAAGAAAAATAATGATAAAATACATTTCTAAATTACTAAAGCCATGTATTATTTCTTACCGTTATCTCTCATTTTGTATAATTTTACATATTTTTGTTTGATTTCGTTCAAATTTTCATGCATTTTCACATGTATAATAATTTCAATAATTCAAATAAACATCAAATAGTAGAAACAATGTATGAAAATTTTCAAATTCTATCACGACGTTATTTTACCCATCTAGTAGTATTTTCATATCAAAATACATTATATTAAAATTTTCATGCATTTTGACAACTAAATACCAAATAATTGAGATAATATAAAAATATTAACGAATTAGACCCAAAATCAAACACCTAGTACCTCGTTCGATCTACACAATTTAAAATCGTTTCACCTAATTTGTGCAAAGAAATAACAATATTTTACATATTTCATGATTGATTACTAAAAAATTTATTATAATTACAGTAAACAAGAGAATATGACTTTCGCGGCTATTCAGTATTATTCTCTAATTTCTCTTAATTGAATAATTCGTTTTAATGGGAAAATAATAATAAAATACATTTTAGAATCAACTAATTCATAAGAAAATAATGATAAAATACATTTCTAAATTACTAAAGCCATGTATTTAATATTTCTTACTCTTATCTCTCGTTTTGTATAATTTTACATATTTTTGTTTGATTTCTTTCAAATTTTCATGCATTTTCACATGTATAATAATTTCAATAATTCAAATAAACACCAAATAGTAGAAACAATGTATGAAAATTTTCAAATTCTATCATGACGTTATTTTACCCATCTAGTAGTATTTTCATATCAAAATACATTATATTAAAATTTTCATGCATTTTGACAACTAAATACCAAATAATTGAGATAATATAAAAATATTAACAAATTAGACCCAAAATCAAACACCTAGTACCTCGTTCGATCTACACAATTTAAAATCGTTTCACCTAATTTGTGCAAAGAAATAACAATATTTTGCATATTTCATGATTGATTACTAAAAAATTTATTATAATTACAGTAAACAAGAGAATATGACTTTCGCAGCTATTCAGTATTATTCTCTAATTTCTCTTAATTGAATAATTCGTTTTAATGGGAAAATAATAATAAAATACATTTTAGAATCAAATAATTAATAAGAAAATAATGATAAAATACATTTCTAAATTACTAAAGCCATGTATTTAATATTTCTTACCGTTATGTCTCGTTTTGTATAATTTTACATATTTTTGTTTGATTTCTTTCAAATTTTCATGCATTTTCACATGTATAATAATTTCAATAATTCAAATAAACACCAAATAGTAGAAACAATGTATGAAAATTTTCAAATTCTATCACGACGTTATTTTACCCATCTAGTAGTATTTTCATATCAAAATACATTATATTAAAATTTTCATGCATTTTGACAACTAAATACCAAATAATTGAGATAATATAAAAATATTAACGAATTAGACCCAAAATCAAACACCTAGTACCTCGTTCGATCTACACAATTTAAAATCGTTTCACCTAATTTGTGCAAAGAAATAACAATATTTTACATATTTCATGATTGATTACTAAAAAATTTATTATAATTACAGTAAACAAGAGAATATGACTTTCGCGGCTATTCAGTATTATTCTCTAATTTCTCTTAATTGAATAATTCGTTTTAATGGGAAAATAATAATAAAATACATTTTAGAATCAACTAATTCATAAGAAAATAATGATAAAATACATTTCTAAATTACTAAAGCCATGTATTTAATATTTCTTACTCTTATCTCTCGTTTTGTATAATTTTACATATTTTTGTTTGATTTCTTTCAAATTTTCATGCATTTTCACATGTATAATAATTTCAATAATTCAAATAAACACCAAATAGTAGAAACAATGTATGAAAATTTTCAAATTCTATCATGACGTTATTTTACCCATCTAGTAGTATTTTCATATCAAAATACATTATATTAAAATTTTCATGCATTTTGACAACTAAATACCAAATAATTGAGATAATATAAAAATATTAACGAATTAGACCCAAAATCAAACACCTAGTACCTCGTTCGATCTACACAATTTAAAATCGTTTCACCTAATTTGTGCAAAGAAATAACAATATTTTGCATATTTCATGATTGATTACTAAAAAATTTATTATAATTACAGTAAACAAGAGAATATGACTTTCGCGGCTATTCAGTATTATTCTCTAATTTCTCTTAATTGAATAATTCGTTTTAATGGGAAAATAATAATAAAATACATTTTAGAATCAAATAATTAATAAGAAAATAATGATAAAATACATTTCTAAATTACTAAAGCCATGTATTTAATATTTCTTACTGTTATCTCTCCTTTTGTATAATTTTACATATTTTTGTTTGATTTCTTTCAAATTTTCATGCATTTTCACATGTATAATAATTTCAATAATTCAAATAAACACCAAATAGTAGAAACAATGTATGAAAATTTTCAAATTCTATCATTACGTTATTTTATCCATCTAGTAGTATTTTCATATCAAAATACATTATATTAAAATTTTCATGCATTTTGACAACTAAATACCAAATAATTGAGATAATATAAAAATATTAACAAATTAGACCCAAAATCAAACACCTAGTACCCTCGTTCGATCTACACAATTTAAAATCGTTTCACCTAATTTGTGCAAAGAAATAACAATATTTTGCATATTTCATGATTGATTACTAAAAAATTTATTATAATTACAGTAAACAAGAGAATATGACTTTCGCAGCTATTCAGTATTATTCTCTAATTTCTCTTAATTGAATAATTCGTTTTAATGGGAAAATAATAATAAAATACATTTTAGAATCAAATAATTAATAAGAAAATAATGATAAAATACATTTCTAAATTACTAAAGCCATGTATTTAATATTTCTTACTCTTATCTCTCGTTTTGTATAATTTTACATATTTTTGTTTGATTTCTTTCAAATTTTCATGCATTTTCACATGTATAATAATTTCAATAATTCAAATAAACACCAAATAGTAGAAACAATATATGAAAATTTTCAAATTCTATCATGACGTTATTTTACCCATCTAGTAGTATTTTCATATCAAAATACATTATATTAAAATTTTCATGCATTTTGACAACTAAATACCAAATAATTGAGATAATATAAAAATATTAACAAATTAGACCCAAAATCAAACACCTAGTACCTCGTTCGATCTACACAATTTAAAATCGTTTCACCTAATTTGTGCAAAGAAATAACAATATTTTGCATATTTCATGATTGATTACTAAAAAATTTATTATAATTACAGTAAACAAGAGAATATGACTTTCGCAGCTATTCAGTATTATTCTCTAATTTCTCTTAATTGAATAATTCGTTTTAATGGGAAAATAATAATAAAATACATTTTAGAATCAAATAATTAATAAGAAAATAATGATAAAATACATTTCTAAATTACTAAAGCCATGTATTTAATATTTCTTACCGTTATCTCTCATTTTGTATAATTTTACATATTTTTGTTTGATTTCGTTCAAATTTTCATGCATTTTCACATGTATAATAATTTCAATAATTCAAATAAACATCAAATAGTAGAAACAATGTATGAAAATTTTCAAATTCTATCACGACGTTATTTTTCCCATCTAGTAGTATTTTCATATCAAAATACATTATATTAAAATTTTCATGCATTTTGACAACTAAATACCAAATAATTGAGATAATATAAAAATATTAACGAATTAGACCCAAAATCAAACACCTAGTACCTCGTTCGATCTACACAATTTAAAATCGTTTCACCTAATTTGTGCAAAGAAATAACAATATTTTACATATTTCATGATTGATTACTAAAAAATTTATTATAATTACAGTAAACAAGAGAATATGACTTTCGCGGCTATTCAGTATTATTCTCTAATTTCTCTTAATTGAATAATTCGTTTTAATGGGAAAATAATAATAAAATACATTTTAGAATCAACTAATTCATAAGAAAATAATGATAAAATACATTTCTAAATTACTAAAGCCATGTATTTAATATTTCTTACTCTTATCTCTCGTTTTGTATAATTTTACATATTTTTGTTTGATTTCGTTCAAATTTTCATGCATTTTCACATGTATAATAATTTCAATAATTCAAATAAACACCAAATAGTAGAAACAATGTATGAAAATTTTCAAATTCTATCATGACGTTATTTTACCCATCTAGTAGTATTTTCATATCAAAATACATTATATTAAAATTTTCATGCATTTTGACAACTAAATACCAAATAATTGAGATAATATAAAAATATTAACGAATTAGACCCAAAATCAAACACCTAGTACCTCGTTCGATCTACACAATTTAAAATCGTTTCACCTAATTTGTGCAAAGAAATAACAATATTTTGCATATTTCATGATTGATTACTAAAAAATTTATTATAATTACAGTAAACAAGAGAATATGACTTTCGCGGCTATTCAGTATTATTCTCTAATTTCTCTTAATTGAATAATTCGTTTTAATGGGAAAATAATAATAAAATACATTTTAGAATCAAATAATTAATAAGAAAATAATGATAAAATACATTTCTAAATTACTAAAGCCATGTATTTAATATTTCTTACCGTTATGTCTCGTTTTGTATAATTTTACATATTTTTGTTTGATTTCTTTCAAATTTTCATGCATTTTCACATGTATAATAATTTCAATAATTCAAATAAACACCAAATAGTAGAAACAATGTATGAAAATTTTCAAATTCTATCATGACGTTATTTTATCCATCTAGTAGTATTTTCATATCAAAATACATTATATTAAAATTTTCGTGCATTTTGACAACTAAATACCAAATAATTGAGATAATATAAAAATATTAACGAATTAGACCCAAAATCAAACACCTAGTACCTCGTTCGATCTACACAATTTAAAATCGTTTCACCTAATTTGTGCAAAGAAATAACAATATTTTGCATATTTCATGATTGATTACTAAAACATTTATTATAATTACAGTAAACAAGAGAATATGACTTTCGCAGCTATTCAGTATTATTCTCTAATTTCTCTTAATTGAATAATTCGTTTTAATGGGAAAATAATAATAAAATACATTTTAGAATCAAATAATTAATAAGAAAATAATGATAAAATACATTTCTAAATTACTAAAGCCATGTATTTAATATTTCTTACTCTTATCTCTCGTTTTGTATAATTTTACATATTTTTGTTTGATTTCTTTCAAATTTTCATGCATTTTCACATGTATAATAATTTCAATAATTCAAATAAACACCAAATAGTAGAAACAATATATGAAAATTTTCAAATTCTATCATGACGTTATTTTACCCATCTAGTAGTATTTTCATATCAAAATACATTATATTAAAATTTTCATGCATTTTGACAACTAAATACCAAATAATTGAGATAATATAAAAATATTAACAAATTAGACCCAAAATCAAACACCTAGTACCTCGTTCGATCTACACAATTTAAAATCGTTTCACCTAATTTGTGCAAAGAAATAACAATATTTTGCATATTTCATGATTGATTACTAAAAAATTTATTATAATTACAGTAAACAAGAGAATATGACTTTCGCAGCTATTCAGTATTATTCTCTAATTTCTCTTAATTGAATAATTTGTTTTAATGGGAAAATAATAATAAAATACATTTTAGAATCAAATAATTAATAAGAAAATAATGATAAAATACATTTCTAAATTACTAAAGCCATGTATTTAATATTTCTTACCGTTATCTCTCATTTTGTATAATTTTACATATTTTTGTTTGATTTCGTTCAAATTTTCATGCATTTTCACATGTATAATAATTTCAATAATTCAAATAAACATCAAATAGTAGAAACAATGTATGAAAATTTTCAAATTCTATCATTACGTTATTTTATCCATCTAGTAGTATTTTCATATCAAAATACATTATATTAAAATTTTCATGCATTTTGACAACTAAATACCAAATAATTGAGATAATATAAAAATATTAACGAATTAGACCCAAAATCAAACACCTAGTACCTCGTTCGATCTACACAATTTAAAATCGTTTCACCTAATTTGTGCAAAGAAATAACAATATTTTGCATATTTCATGATTGATTACTAAAAAATTTATTATAATTACAGTAAACAAGAGAATATGACTTTCGCGGCTATTCAGTATTATTCTCTAATTTCTCTTAATTGAATAATTCGTTTTAATGTGAAAATAATAATAAAATACATTTTAGAATCAACTAATTCATAAGAAAATAATGATAAAATACATTTCTAAATTACTAAAGCCATGTATTTAATATTTCTTACTCTTATCTCTCGTTTCGTATAATTTTACATATTTTTGTTTCATTTCTTTCAAATTTTCATGCATTTTCACATGTATAATAATTTCAATAATTCAAATAAACACAAAATAGTAGAAACAATGTATGAAAATTTTCAAATTCTATCATGACGTTATTTTATCCATCTAGTAGTATTTTCATATCAAAATACATTATATTAAAATTTTCGTGCATTTTGACAACTAAATACCAAATAATTGAGATAATATAAAAATATTAACGAATTAGACCCAAAATCAAACACCTAGTACCTCGTTCGATCTACACAATTTAAAATCGTTTCACCTAATTTGTGCAAAGAAATAACAATATTTTGCATATTTCATGATTGATTACTAAAACATTTATTATAATTACAGTAAACAAGAGAATATGACTTTCGCAGCTATTCAGTATTATTCTCTAATTTCTCTTAATTGAATAATTCGTTTTAATGGGAAAATAATAATAAAATACATTTTAGAATCAAATAATTAATAAGAAAATAATGATAAAATACATTTCTAAATTACTAAAGCCATGTATTTAATATTTCTTACTCTTATCTCTCGTTTTGTATAATTTTACATATTTTTGTTTGATTTCTTTCAAATTTTCATGCATTTTCACATGTATAATAATTTCAATAATTCAAATAAACACCAAATAGTAGAAACAATATATGAAAATTTTCAAATTCTATCATGACGTTATTTTACCCATCTAGTAGTATTTTCATATCAAAATACATTATATTAAAATTTTCATGCATTTTGACAACTAAATACCAAATAATTGAGATAATATAAAAATATTAACAAATTAGACCCAAAATCAAACACCTAGTACCCTCGTTCGATCTACACAATTTAAAATCGTTTCACCTAATTTGTGCAAAGAAATAACAATATTTTACATATTTCATGATTGATTACTAAAAAATTTATTATAATTACAGTAAACAAGAGAATATGACTTTCGCGGCTATTCAGTATTATTCTCTAATTTCTCTTAATTGAATAATTCGTTTTAATGGGAAAATAATAATAAAATACATTTTAGAATCAAATAATTAATAAGAAAATAATGATAAAATACATTTCTAAATTACTAAAGCCATGTATTTAATATTTCTTACCGTTATCTCTCATTTTGTATAATTTTACATATTTTTGTTTGATTTCGTTCAAATTTTCATGCATTTTCACATGTATAATAATTTCAATAATTCAAATAAACATCAAATAGTAGAAACAATGTATGAAAATTTTCAAATTCTATCACGACGTTATTTTTCCCATCTAGTAGTATTTTCATATCAAAATACATTATATTAAAATTTTCATGCATTTTGACAACTAAATACCAAATAATTGAGATAATATAAAAATATTAACGAATTAGACCCAAAATCAAACACCTAGTACCCTCGTTCGATCTACACAATTTAAAATCGTTTCACCTAATTTGTGCAAAGAAATAACAATATTTTACATATTTCATGATTGATTACTAAAAAATTTATTATAATTACAGTAAACAAGAGAATATGACTTTCGCGGCTATTCAGTATTATTCTCTAATTTCTCTTAATTGAATAATTCGTTTTAATGGGAAAATAATAATAAAATACATTTTAGAATCAACTAATTCATAAGAAAATAATGATAAAATACATTTCTAAATTACTAAAGCCATGTATTTAATATTTCTTACTCTTATCTCTCGTTTTGTATAATTTTACATATTTTTGTTTGATTTCGTTCAAATTTTCATGCATTTTCACATGTATAATAATTTCAATAATTCAAATAAACACCAAATAGTAGAAACAATGTATGAAAATTTTCAAATTCTATCATGACGTTATTTTACCCATCTAGTAGTATTTTCATATCAAAATACATTATATTAAAATTTTCATGCATTTTGACAACTAAATACCAAATAATTGAGATAATATAAAAATATTAACGAATTAGACCCAAAATCAAACACCTAGTTCCTCGTTCGATCTACACAATTTAAAATCGTTTCACCTAATTTGTGCAAAGAAATAATAATATTTTGCATATTTCATGATTGATAATTAAAAAATTTATTATAATTACAGTAAACAAGAGAATATGACTTTCGCAGCTATTCAGTATTATTCTCTAATTTCTCTTAATTGAATAATTCGTTTTAATGGGAAAATAATAATAAAATACATTTTAGAATCAAATAATTAATAAGAAAATAATGATAAAATACATTTCTAAATTACTAAAGCCATGTATTTAATATTTCTTACCGTTATCTCTCATTTTGTATAATTTTACATATTTTTGTTTGATTTCGTTCAAATTTTCATGCATTTTCACATGTATAATAATTTCAATAATTCAAATAAACATCAAATAGTAGAAACAATGTATGAAAATTTTCAAATTCTATCACGACGTTATTTTACCCATCTAGTAGTATTTTCATATCAAAATACATTATATTAAATTTTTCATGCATTTTGACAACTAAATACCAAATAATTGAGATAATATAAAAATATTAACGAATTAGACCCAAAATCAAACACCTAGTACCTCGTTCGATCTACACAATTTAAAATCGTTTCACCTAATTTGTGCAAAGAAATAACAATATTTTACATATTTCATGATTGATTACTAAAAAATTTATTATAATTACAGTAAACAAGAGAATATGACTTTCGCGGCTATTCAGTATTATTCTCTAATTTCTCTTAATTGAATAATTCGTTTTAATGGGAAAATAATAATAAAATACATTTTAGAATCAACTAATTCATAAGAAAATAATGATAAAATACATTTCTAAATTACTAAAGCCATGTATTTAATATTTCTTACTCTTATCTCTCGTTTTGTATAATTTTACATATTTTTGTTTGATTTCGTTCAAATTTTCATGCATTTTCACATGTATAATAATTTCAATAATTCAAATAAACACCAAATAGTAGAAACAATGTATGAAAATTTTCAAATTCTATCATGACGTTATTTTACCCATCTAGTAGTATTTTCATATCAAAATACATTATATTAAAATTTTCATGCATTTTGACAACTAAATACCAAATAATTGAGATAATATAAAAATATTAACGAATTAGACCCAAAATCAAACACCTAGTACCTCGTTCGATCTACACAATTTAAAATCGTTTCACCTAATTTGTGCAAAGAAATAACAATATTTTGCATATTTCATGATTGATTACTAAAAAATTTATTATAATTACAGTAAACAAGAGAATATGACTTTCGCGGCTATTCAGTATTATTCTCTAATTTCTCTTAATTGAATAATTCGTTTTAATGGGAAAATAATAATAAAATACATTTTAGAATCAATTAATAAGAAAATAATGATAAAATACATTTCTAAATTACTAAAGCCATGTATTTAATATTTCTTACTGTTATCTCTCATTTTGTATAATTTTACATATTTTTGTTTGATTTCTTTCAAATTTTCATGCATTTTCACATGTATAATAATTTCAATAATTCAAATAAACACCAAATAGTAGAAACAATGTATGAAAATTTTCAAATTCTATCATACGTTATTTTATCCATCTAGTAGGTATTTTCATATCAAAATACATTATATTAAAATTTTCATGCATTTTGACAACTAAATACCCAAATAATTGAGATAATATAAAAATATTAACGAATTAGACCCAAATCAAACACCTAGTACCTCGTTCGATCTACACAATTTAAAATCGTTTCACCTAATTTGTGCAAAGAAATAACAATATTTTGCATATTTCATGATTGATTACTAAAAAATTTATTATAATTACAGTAAACAAGAGAATATGACTTTCGCGGCTATTCAGTATTATTCTCTAATTCTCTTAATTGAATAATTCGTTTTAATGGGAAAATAATAATAAAATACATTTTAGAATCAAATAATTAATAAGAAAATAATGATAAAATACATTTCTAAATTACTAAAGCCATGTATTTAATATTTCTTACTGTTATCTCTCATTTTGTATAATTTTACATATTTTTGTTTGATTTCTTTCAAATTTTCATGCATTTTCACATGTATAATAATTTCAATAATTCAAATAAACACCAAATAGTAGAAACAATGTATGAAAATTTTCAAATTCTATCATCACGTTATTTTATCCATCTAGTAGTATTTTCATATCAAAATACATTATATAAAATTTTCATGCATTTTGACAACTAAATACCAAATAATTGAGATAATATAAAAATATTAACGAATTAGACCCAAAATCAAACACCTAGTACCCTCGTTCGATCTACACAATTTAAAATCGTTTCACCTAATTTGTGCAAAGAAATAACAATATTTTGCATATTTCATGATTGATTACTAAAAAATTTATTATAATTACAGTAAACAAGAGAATATGACTTTCGCGCTATTCAGTATTATTCTCTAATTTCTCTTAATTGAATAATTCGTTTTAATGGGAAAATAATAATAAAATACATTTTAGAATCAAATAATTAATAAGAAAATAATGATAAAATACATTTCTAAATTACTAAAGCCATGTATTTAATATTTCTTACCGTTATGTCTCGTTTTGTAAATTTTACATATTTTGTTTGATTTCTTTCAAATTTTCATGCATTTTCACATGTATAATAATTTCAATAATTCAAATAAACACCAAATAGTAGAAACAATGTATGAAAATTTTCAAATTCTATCATGACGTTATTTTATCCATCTAGTAGTATTTTCATATCAAAATACATTATATTAAAATTTTCGTGCTTTTTGACAACTAAATACCAAATAATTGAGATAATATAAAAATATTACGAAATTAGACCCAAAATCAAACACCTAGTACCTCGTTCGATCTACACAATTTAAAATCGTTTCACCTAATTTGTGCAAAGAAATAACAATATTTTGCATATTTCATGATTGATTACTAAAACATTTATTATAATTACAGTAAACAAGAGAATATGACTTTCGCGGCTATTCAGTATTATTCTCTAATTTCTCTTAATTGAATAATTCGTTTTAATGGGAAAATAATAATAAAATACATTTTAGAATCAAATAATTAATAAGAAAATAATGATAAAATACATTTCTAAATTACTAAAGCCATGTATTTAATATTTTCTTACCGTTATCTCTCGTTTTGTATAATTTTACATATTTTTGTTTGATTTCTTTCAAATTTTCATGCATTTTCACATGTATAATAATTTCAATAATTCAAATAAACACCAAATAGTAGAAACAATGTATGAAAATTTTCAAATTCTATCATGACGTTATTTTATCATCTAGTAGTATTTTCATATCAAAATACATTATATTAAAATTTTCGTGCATTTTGACAACTAAATTCAAATAATTGAGATAATATAAAAAATATTAACGAATTAGACCCAAAATCGAAACACCTAGTTCCTCGTTCGATCTACAAAATTTAAAATCGTTTCACCTAATTTGTGCAAAGAAGTAATAATATTTTGCATATTTCATGATTGATTGTTAACAAATTTATTATAATTACAGTAAAGAAGAGAATATGACTTTCGCAGCTATTCAGTATTATTCTCTAATTTCTCTTAATTGAATAATTCGTTTTAATGGGAAAATAATAATAAAATACATTTTAGAATCAAGTAATTCATAAGAAAATAATGATAAAATACATTTCTAAATTACTAAAGCCATGTATTTAATATTTCTTACTCTTATCTCTCGTTTCGTATAATTTTACATATTTTTGTTTGATTTCTTTGAAATTTTCATGCATTTTCACATGTATAATAATTTCAAATAATTCAAATAAACACAAATAGTAGAAACAATGTATGAAAATTTTCAAATTCTATCATGACGTTATTTTACCCATCTAGTAGTATTTTCATATCAAAATACATTATATTAAAATTTTCATGCATTTTGACAACTAAATACCAAATAATTGAGATAATATAAAAATATTAACGAATTAGACCCAAAATCAAACACCTAGTACCCTCGTTCGATCTACACAATTTAAAATCGTTTCACCTAATTTGTGCAAAGAAATAACAATATTTTGCATATTTCATGATTGATTACTAAAAAATTTATTATAATTACAGTAAACAAGAGAATATGACTTTCGCGGCTATTCAGTATTATTCTCTAATTTCTCTTAATTGAATAATTCGTTTTAAATGGGAAAATATTAATAAAATACATTTTAGAATCAAGTAATTCATAGAAAATAATGATAAAATACATTTCTAAATTACTAAAGCCATGTATTTAATATTTCTTACTCTTATCTCTCGTTTCGTATAATTTTACATATTTTTGTTTGATTTCTTACAAATTTTCATGCATTTTCACATGTATAATAATTTCAGTAATTCAAATAAACACCAAATAGTAGAAACAATGTATGAAAATTTTCAATTCTATCATGACGTTATTTTACCCATCTAGTAGTATTTTCATATCAAAATACATTATATTAAAATTTTCATGCATTTTGACAACTAAATACCAAATAATTGAGATAATATAAAGATATTAACGAATTAGACCCAAAATCAAACACCTAGTACCTCGTTCGATCTACACAATTTAAAATCGTTTCACTAATTTGTGCAAAGAAATAACAATATTTTGCATATTTCATGATTGATACTAAAAAATTTATTATAATTACAGTAAACAAGAGAATATGACTTTCGCGGCTATTCAGTATTATTCTCTAATTTCTCTTAATTGAATAATTCGTTTTAATGGGAAAATATTAATAAAATACATTTTTAGAATCAAGTAATTCATAAGAAAATAATGATAAAATACATTTCTAAATTACTAAAGCCATGTATTTAATATTTCTTACTCTTATCTCTCGTTTCGTATAATTTTACATATTTTTGTTTGATTTCTTACAAATTTTCATGCATTTTCACATGTATAATAATTTCAGTATTCAAATAAACACCAAATAGTAGAAACAATGTATGAAAATTTTCAAATTCTATCATGACGTTTATTTTACCCATCTAGTAGTATTTTCATATCAAAATACATTATATTAAAATTTTCCATGCATTTTGACAACTAAATACCAAATAATTGAGATAATATAAAAGATATTAACGAATTAGACCCAAAATCAAACATCTAGTACCTCGTTCGATCTACACAATTAAAATCGTTTCACCTAATTTGTGCAAAGAAATAACAATATTTTGCATATTTCATGATTGATTACTAAAAAATTTATTATAATTACAGTAAACAAGAGAATATGACTTTCGCGGCTATTCAGTATTATTCTCTAATTTCTCTTAATTGAATAATTCGTTTTAATGGGAAAATAATAATAAAATACATTTTAGAATCAACTAATTCATAAGAAAATAATGATAAAAATACATTTCTAAATTACTAAAGCCATGTATTTAATATTTCTTACTCTTATCTCTCGTTTCGTATAATTTTACATATTTTTGTTTCATTTCTTTCAAATTTTCATTCATTTTCACATGTATAATAATTTCAATAATTCAAATAAACACCAATATAGTAGAACGATGTATGAAAATTTTTAAATTCTATCATGACGTTATTTTATCCATCTAGTAGTATTTTCATATCAAAATACATTATATTAAAATTTTCGTGCATTTTGACAACTAAATACCAAATAATTGAGATAATATAAAAATATTAACGAATTAGACCCAAAATCAAACACCTAGTACCCCTCGTTCGATCTACACAATTTAAAATCGTTTCACCTAATTTGTGCAAAGAAATAACAATATTTTGCATATTTCATGATTGATTACTAAAAACATTTATTATAATTACAGTAAACAAGAGAATATGACTTTCGCGGCTATTCAGTATTATTCTCTAATTTCTCTTAATTGAATAATTCGTTTTAATGGGAAAATAATAATAAAATACATTTTAGAATCAAATAATTAATAAGAAAATAATGATAAAATACATTTCTAAATTACTAAAGCCATGTATTTAATATTTCTTACCGTTATCTCTCGTTTTGTATAATTTTACATATTTTTGTTTGATTTCTTTTCAAATTTTCATGCATTTTCACATGTATAATAATTTCAATAATTCAATAAACACCAAATAGTAGAAACAATGTATGAAAATTTTCAAATTCTATCATGACGTTATTTTACCCATCTAGTAGTATTTTCATATCAAAATACATTATATTAAAATTTTCGTGCATTTTGACAACTAAATACCAAATAATTGAGATAATATAAAATATTAACGAATTAGACCCAAAATCAAAACACCTAGTTCCCTCGTTCGACTCCTACAAAATTTAAAATCGTTTCACCTAATTTGTGCAAGAAGTAATAATATTTTGCATATATCATGATTGATTGTTAACAAATTTATTATAATTACAGTAAAGAAGAGAATATGACTTTCGCAGCTATTCAGTATTATTCTCTAATTTCTCTTAATTGAATAATTCGTTTTAATGGGAAAATAATAATAAAATACATTTTAGAATCAAGTAATTCATAAGAAAATAATGATAAAATACATTTCTAAATTACTAAAGCCATGTATTTAATATTTCTTACTCTTATCTCTCGTTTCGTATAATTTTACATATTTTTGTTTGATTTCTTTCAAATTTTCATGCATTTTCACATGTATAATAATTTCAATAATTCAAATAAACACCAAATAGTAGAAACAATGTATGAAAATTTTCAAATTCTATCATGACGTTATTTTACCCATCTAGTAGTATTTTCATATCAAAATACATTATATTAAAATTTTCATGCATTTTGACAACTAAATACCAAATAATTGAGATAATATAAAAATATTAACGAATTAGACCCAAAATCAAACACCTAGTACCCTCGTTCGATCTACACAATTTAAAATCGTTTCACCTAATTTGTGCAAAGAAATAACAATATTTTGCATATTTCATGATTGATTACTAAAAAATTTATTATAATTACAGTAAACAAGAGAATATGACTTTCGCGGCTATTCAGTATTATTCTCTAATTTCTCTTAATTGAATAATTCGTTTTAATGGGAAAATAATAATAAAATACATTTTAGAATCAAGTAATTCATAA
>JASFXW010000625.1:0-29041 GCA_030490835.1 Annona cherimola | reverse complement strand
ACATGCTTTTAATGGTTTAGATCTTGAAAAAAACCGCTCTGTAACTACACCGGAACAGTGGTGCGATTACTCCAAAAATGGCCCTACACGTATTATAATGTAATAAAAATTTTATATAATCATTTATCCATATAAATAACATGCTTTTGATGGTTTAGATCTTGAAAAAACCGCTCTGGAACTACACCGGAACAGTGGTGCGGGTTACTCAAAAAATGGCCCTACACGTATTATAATGTAATAAAATTTTTATATAATCATTTATCCATATAAATAACATGCTTTTGATGGTTTAGATCTTGAAAAAACTGCTCCGCAACTACACCGGAACATTGGTGCGGTTACTCCAAAAATGGCCCTACACGTATTATAATGTAATAAAATTTTATATAATCCATTATCCATATAAATAACATGGTTTTGATGGTTTAGATCTTGAAAAAACAACTCTGCAACTGCACCGGAACAGTGGTGCGATTACTCCAAAAATGGCTCTACACGTATTAAACTGTAATACAATTTTATATAATCATTTATCCATATAAATAACATGCTTTTGATGGTTTTAGATCTTGAAAAAACTGCTCCGCAACTCCACCGGAACATTGGTGCGGTTACTCCAAAAATGGCCCTACACGTATTATAATGTAATAAAATTTTATATAATCCATTATCCATATAAATAACATGGTTTTGATGGTTTAGATCTTGAAAAAACTGCTTTGCAACTACACCGGAACAGTGGTGCAGTTATTCCAAAAATGGCCCTACACGTATTAAAATGTAATACAATTTTATATAATCATTTATCCATATAAATAACATGCTTTTGATGGTTTAGATCTTGAAAAAACTGCTCTGCAACAACACCGGAAAAGTGGTGCAGTTACTCCAAAAATGTCCTTACACGTATTATAATGTAATAAAATTTTACATGTTTTTGATGGTTTAGATCTTGAAAAAATTGCTCTGCAACTGCACCGGAACAGTGGTGCGATTACTCCAAAAATGGCCCGACACGTATTAAAATGTAATAAAATTTTATATAATCAATTATCCATATAAATAACATGCTTTTGATGGTTTAGATCTTGAAAAAATTGCTCTGCAACTGCACCGGAACAGTGGTGCGATTACTCCAAAAATGGCCCTACACGTATTAAAATGTAATACAATTTTATATAATCATTTATCCATATAAATAACATGCTTTTGATGGTTTAGATCTTGAAAAAACCGCTCTGTAACTACACCGGAACAGTGGTGCGGTTTCTCCAAAAATGGCCCTACACGTATTATAATGTAATAAAATTTTTATATAATCATTTATCCATATAAATAACATGCTTTTGATGGTTTAGATCTTGAAAAAACTGCTCCGCAACTACACCGGAACATTGGTGCGGTTACTCCAAAAATGGCCCTACACGTATTATAACGTAATAAAATTTTATATAATCCATTATCCATATAAATAACATGCTTTTGATGGTTTAGATCTTGAAAAAACAGCTCTGCAACTGCACCGGAACAGTGGTGCGAGTACTCCAAAAATGGCTCCACACGTATTAAAATGTAATACAATTTTATATAATCATTTATCCATATAAATAACATGCTTTTGAAGGGTTAGATCTTGAAAAAACTGCTCTGCAACTACACCGGAACAGTGGTGCGGTTTCTGCAAAAATGTTCTTACACGTATTATAATGTAATAAAATTTTATATAATCATTTATCCATATAAATAACATGCTTTTGATGGTTTACATCTTGAAAAAACAGCTCTGTAACTACACCGGAACAGTGGTGCAGTTACTCCAAAAATGGCCCTACACGTATTAAAATGTAATACAATCTTATATAATCATTTATCCATATAAATAACATGCTTTTGATGGTTTAGATCTTGAAAAAACTGCTCTGCAACTACACCGGAACTGTGGTGCAGTTACTCCAAAAATGGCCCTACACGTATTATAATGTAATAAAATTTTATATAATCAATTATCCATATAAATAACATGCTTTTGATGGTTTAGATCTTGAAAAAATTGCTCTGCAACTGCACCGGAACAGTGGTGCGATTACTACAACAATGGCCCTACACGTATTAAAATGTAATACAATTTTATATAATCATTTATCCATATAAATAACATGCTTTTGATGGTTTAGATCTTGAAAAAAACAGCTCTGCAACTGCACCGGAACAGTGGTGCGATTACTCCAAAAATGGCTCTACACGTATTAAAATGTAATACAATTTTATATAATCATTTATCCATATAAATAACATGCTTTTGATGGTTTAGATCTTGAAAAAATTGCTCTGCAACTGCACCGGAACAGTGGTGCGATTACTCCAAAAATGGCCCTACACGTATTAAAATGTAATACAATTTTATATAATCATTCATCCATATAAATAACATGCTTTTGATGGTTTAGATCTTGAAAAAACCGCTCTGTAACTACACCGGAACAGTGGTGCGGTTACTCCAAAAATGGCCCTACACGTATTATAATGTAATAAAATTTTTATATAATCATTTATCGATATAAATAACATGCTTTTGATGGTTTAGATCTTGAAAAAACTGCTCCGCAACTACACCGGAACATTGGTGCGGTTACTCCAAAAATGGCCCTACACGTATTATAATGTAATAAAATTTTATATAATCATTTATCCATATAAATAACATGCTTTTAATGGTTTAGATCTTGAAAAAATCAGCTCTGCAACTGCACCGGAACAGTGGTGCGATTACTCCAAAAAATGGCTCTACACGTATTAAAATGTAATACAATTTTATATAATCATTTATCCATATAAATAACATGCTTTTGATGGTTTAGATCTTGAAAAAATTGCTCTGCAACTGCACCGGAACTGTGGTGCGATTACTCCAAAAATGGCCCTACACGTATTAAAATGTAATACAATTTTATATAATCATTCATCCATATAAATAACATGCTTTTGATGGTTTAGATCTTGAAAAAAACCGCTCTGTAACTACACCGGAACAGTGGTGCGGTTACTCCAAAAATGGCCCTACACGTATTATAATGTAATAAAATTTTTATATAATCATTTATCCATATAAATAACATGCTTTTGATGGTTTAGATCTTGAAAAAACTGCTCCGCAACTACACCGGAACATTGGTGCGGTTACTCCAAAATGGCCCTACACGTATTATAATGTAATAAAATTTTATATAATCATTTATCCATATAAATAACATGCTTTTAATGGTTTAGATCTTGAAAAAACCGCTCTGTAACTACACCGGAACAGTGGTGCGATTACTCCAAAAATGGCCCTACACGTATTATAATGTAATAAAATTTTATATAATCATTTATCCATATAAATAACATGCTTTTGATGGTTTAGATCTTGAAAAAACCGCTCTGGAACTACACCGGAACAGTGGTGCGGTTACTCAAAAAATGGCCCTACACGTATTATAATGTAATAAAATTTTTATATAATCATTTATCCATATAAATAACATGCTTTTGATGGTTTAGATCTTGAAAAAACTGCTCCGCAACTACACCGGAACATTGGTGCGGTTACTCCAAAAATGGCCCTACACGTATTATAATGTAATAAAATTTTATATAATCCATTATCCATATAAATAACATGGTTTTGATGGTTTAGATCTTGAAAAAACAACTCTGCAACTGCACCCGGAACAGTGGTGCGATTACTCCAAAAATGGCTCTACACGTATTAAACTGTAATACAATTTTATATAATCATTTATCCATATAAATAACATGCTTTTGATGGTTTAGATCTTGAAAAAACTGCTCCGCAACTCCACCGGAACATTGGTGCGGTTACTCCAAAAATGGCCCTACACGTATTATAATGTAATAAAATTTTATATAATCCATTATCCATATAAATAACATGGTTTTGATGGTTTAGATCTTGAAAAAACTGCTTTGCAACTACACCGGAACAGTGGTGCAGTTATTCCAAAAATGGCCCTACACGTATTAAAATGTAATACAATTTTTATATAATCATTTATCCATATAAATAACATGCTTTTGATGGTTTAGATCTTGAAAAAACTGCTCTGCAACAACACCGGAAAAGTGGTGCAGTTACTCCAAAAATGTCCTTACACGTATTATAATGTAATAAAATTTTACATGTTTTTGATGGTTTAGATCTTGAAAAAATTGCTCTGCAACTGCACCGGAACAGTGGTGCGATTACTCCAAAAATGGCCCGACACGTATTAAAATGTAATAAAATTTTATATAATCAATTATCCATATAAATAACATGCTTTTGATGGTTTAGATCTTGAAAAAAATTGCTCTGCAACTGCACCGGAACAGTGGTGCGATTACTCCAAAAATGGCCCTACACGTATTAAAATGTAATACAATTTTATATAATCATTTATCCATATAAATAACATGCTTTTGATGGTATAGATCTTGAAAAAACAGCTCTGCAACTGCACCGGAACAGTGGTGCGATTACTCAAAAAATGGCTCTACACGTATTAAAATGTAATACAATTTTATATAATCATTTATCCATATAAATAACATGCTTTTGATGGTTTAGATCTTGAAAAAACTGCTCTGCAACTACACCGGAACAGTCGTGCGGTTTCTGCGAAAATGTTCTTACACGTATTATAATGTAATAAAATTTTATATAATCATTTATCCATATAAATAACATGCTTTTGATGGTTTAGATCTTGAAAAAACTGCTTTGCAACTACACCGGAACAGTGGTGCAGTTAATCCAAAATGGCCCTACACGTATTAAAATGTAATACAATTTTATATAATCATTTATCCATATGAATAACATGCTTTTGATGGTTTAGATCTTGAAAAAACTGCTCTGCAACAACACCGGAACAGTGGTGCAGTTACTCCAAAAATGTCCCTACACGTATTATAATGTAATAAAATTTTACATGTTTTTGATGGTTTAGATCTTGAAAAAATTGCTCTGCAACTGCACCGGAACAGTGGTGCGATTACTCCAAAAATGGCCCGACACGTATTAAAATGTAATACAATTTTATATAATCATTTATCCATATAAATAACATGCTTTTGATGGTTTAGATCTTGAAAAAACTGCTCTCCAACTACACCGGAACAGTGGTGCAGTTACTCCAAAAATGGCCCTACACGTATTATAATGTAATAAAATTTTATATAATCAATTATCCATATAAATAACATGCTTTTGATGGTTTAGATCTTGAAAAAATTGCAATGCAACTGCACCGGAACAGTGGTGCGATTACTCCCAAAAATGGCCCTACACGTATTAAAATGTAATACAATTTTATATAATCATTTCATCCATATAAATAACATGCTTTTGATGGTTTAGATCTTGAAAAAACTGCTCTGCAACTACACCGGAACAGTGGTGCAGTTAATCCAAAAATGGCCCTACACGTATTAAAATGTAATACAATTTTATATAATCATTTATTCATATGAATAACATGCTTTTGATGGTTTAGATCTTGAAAAAACTGCTCTGCAACAACACCGGAACAGTGGTGCAGTTACTCCAAAAATGTCCCTACACGTATTATAATGTAATAAAATTTTACATGTTTTTTGATGGTTTAGATCTTGAAAAAATTGCTCTGCAACTGCACCGGAACAGTGGTGCGATTACTCCAAAAATGGCCCTACACGTATTAAAATGTAATACAATTTTATATAATCATTTATCCATATAAATAACATGCTTTTGATGGTTTAGATCTTGAAAAAACTGCTCTGCAACTACACCGGAACAGTGGTGCAGTTACTCCAAAAATGGCCCTACACGTATTATAATGTAATAAAAATTTTATATAATCAATTATCCATATAAATAACATGCTTTTGATGGTTTAGATCTTGAAAAAATTGCAATGCAACTGCACCGGAACAGTGGTGCGATTACTCCAAAAATGGCCCCTACACGTATTATAATGTAATAAAATTTTATATAATCAATTATCCATATAAATAACTTGCTTTTGATGGTTTAGATCTTGAAAAAACTGCTCCGCAACTCCACCGGAAACATTGGTGCGGTTACTCCAAAAATGGCCCTACACGTATTATAATGTAATAAAATTTTATATAATCAATTATCCATATAAATAACATGCTTTTGATGGTTTAGATCTTGAAAAAATTGCAATGCAACTGCACCGGAACAGTGGTGCGATTACTCCAAAAATGGCCCTACCCGTATTATAATGTAATAAAATTTTATATAATCAATTATCCATATAAATAACATGCTTTTGATGGTTTAGATCTTGAAAAAAACTGCTCCGCAACTCCACCGGAACATTGGTGCGGTTACTCCAAAAATGGCCCTACACGTATTATAATGTAATAAAATTTTATATAATCCATTATCCATATAAATAACATGGTTTTGATGGTTTAGATCTTGAAAAAACTGCTTTGCAACTACACCGGAACAGTGGTGCAGTTATTCCAAAAATGGCCCTACACGTATTAAAATGTAATACAATTTTATATAATCATTTATCCATATAAATAACATGCTTTTGATGGTTTAGATCTTGAAAAAACTGCTCTGCAACAACACCGGAAAAGTGGTGCAGTTACTCCAAAAATGTCCTTACACGTATTATAATGTAATAAAATTTTACATGTTTTTGATGGTTTAGATCTTGAAAAAATTGCTCTGCAACTGCACCGGAACAGTGGTGCGATTACTCCAAAAAATGGCCCGACACGTATTAAAATGTAATAAAATTTTATATAATCAATTATCCATATAAATAACATGCTTTTGATGGTTTAGATCTTGAAAAAATTGCTCTGCAACTGCACCGGAACAGTGGTGCGATTACTCAAAAAATGGCTCTACACGTATTAAAATGTAATACAATTTTATATAATCATTTATCCATATAAATAACATGCTTTTGATGGTTTAGATCTTGAAAAAAACTGCTCTGCAACTACACCGGAACAGTCGTGCGGTTTCTGCGAAAATGTTCTTACACGTATTATAATGTAATAAAATTTTATATAATCATTTATCCATATAAATAACATGCTTTTGATGGTTTAGATCTTGAAAAAACTGCTTTGCAACTACACCGGAACAGTGGTGCAGTTAATCCAAAAATGGCCCTACACGTATTAAAATGTAATACAATTTTATATAATCATTTATCCATATGAATAACATGCTTTTGATGGTTTAGATCTTGAAAAAACTGCTCTGCAACAACACCGGAACAGTGGTGCAGTTACTCCAAAAATGTCCCTACACGTATTATAATGTAATAAAATTTTACATGTTTTTGATGGTTTAGATCTTGAAAAAATTGCTCTGCAACTGCACCGGAACAGTGGTGCGATTACTCCAAAAATGGCCCGACACGTATTAAAATGTAATACAATTTTATATAATCATTTATCCATATAAATAACATGCTTTTGATGGTTTAGATCTTGAAAAAACTGCTCTGCAACTACACCGGAACAGTGGTGCAGTTACTCCAAAAATGGCCCTACACGTATTATAATGTAATAAAATTTTATATAATCAATTATCCATATAAATAACATGCTTTTGATGGTTTAGATCTTGAAAAAAATTGCAATGCAACTGCACCGGAACAGTGGTGCGATTACTCCAAAAATGGCCCTACACGTATTAAAATGTAATACAATTTTATATAATCATTTATCCATATAAATAACATGCTTTTGATGGTTTAGATCTTGAAAAAACTGCTCTGCAACTACACCGGAACAGTGGTGCAGTTAATCCAAAAATGGCCCTACACGTATTAAAATGTAATACAATTTTATATAATCATTTATTCATATGAATAACATGCTTTTGATGGTTTAGATCTTGAAAAAACTGCTCTGCAACAACACCGGAACAGTGGTGCAGTTACTCCAAAAATGTCCCTACACGTATTATAATGTAATAAAATTTTACATGTTTTTGATGGTTTAGATCTTGAAAAAATTGCTCTGCAACTGCACCGGAACAGTGGTGCGATTACTCCAAAAATGGCCCCTACACGTATTAAAATGTAATACAATTTTATATAATCATTTATCCATATAAATAACATGCTTTTGATGGTTTAGATCTTGAAAAAACTGCTCTGCAACTACACCGGAACAGTGGTGCAGTTACTCCAAAAATGGCCCCTACACGTATTATAATGTAATAAAATTTTATATAATCAATTATCCATATAAATAACATGCTTTTGATGGTTTAGATCTTGAAAAAATTGCAATGCAACTGCACCGGAACAGTGGTGCGATTACTCCAAAAATGGCCCTACACGTATTATAATGTAATAAAATTTTATATAATCAATTATCCATATAAATAACTTGCTTTTGATGGTTTAGATCTTGAAAAAAACTGCTCCGCAACTCCACCGGAACATTGGTGCGGTTACTCCAAAAATGGCCCTACACGTATTATAATGTAATAAAATTTTATATAATCAATTATCCATATAAATAACATGCTTTTGATGGTTTAGATCTTGAAAAAATTGCAATGCAACTGCACCGGAACAGTGGTGCGATTACTCCAAAAATGGCCCTACCCGTATTATAATGTAATAAAATTTTATATAATAAATTATCCATATAAATAACATGCTTTTGATGGTTTAGATCTTGAAAAAACTGCTCCGCAACTCCACCGGAACATTGGTGCGGTTACTCCAAAAATGGCCCTACACGTATTATAATGTAATAAAATTTTATATAATCCATTATCCATATAAATAACATGGTTTTGATGGTTTAGATCTTGAAAAAACTGCTCTGCAACAACACCGGAACAGTGGTGCAGTTACTCCAAAAATGTCCCTACACGTATTATAATGTAATAAAATTTTACATGTTTTTGATGGTTTAGATCTTGAAAAAATTGCTCTGCAACTGCACCGGGAACAGTGGTGCGATTACTCCAAAAATGGCCCGACACGTATTAAAATGTAATACAATTTTATATAATCATTTATCCATATAAATAACATGCTTTTGATGGTTTAGATCTTGAAAAAACTGCTCTGCAACTACACCGGAACAGTGGTGCAGTTACTCCAAAAATGGCCCTACACGTAATATAATGTAATAAAATTTTATATAATCAATTATCCATATAAATAACATGCTTTTGATGGTTTAGATCTTGAAAAAATTGCAATGCAACTGCACCGGAACAGTGGTGCGATTACTCCAAAAATGGCCCTACACGTATTAAAATGTAATACAATTTTATATAATCATTTATCCATATAAATAACATGCTTTTGATGGTTTAGATCTTGAAAAAACTGCTCTGCAACTACACCGGAACAGTGGTGCAGTTAATCCAAAAATGGCCCTACACGTATTAAAATGTAATACAATTTATATAATCATTTATTCATATGAATAACATGCTTTTGATGGTTTAGATCTTGAAAAAAACTGCTCTGCAACAACACCGGAACAGTGGTGCAGTTACTCCAAAAATGTCCCTACACGTATTATAATGTAATAAAATTTTACATGTTTTTGATGGTTTAGATCTTGAAAAAATTGCTCTGCAACTGCACCGGAACAGTGGTGCGATTACTCCAAAAATGGCCCTACACGTATTAAAATGTAATACAATTTTATATAATCATTTATCCATATAAATAACATGCTTTTGATGGTTTAGATCTTGAAAAAACTGCTCTGCAACTACACCGGAACAGTGGTGCAGTTACTCCAAAAATGGCCCTACACGTATTATAATGTAATAAAATTTTATATAATCAATTATCCATATAAATAACATGCTTTTGATGGTTTAGATCTTGAAAAAATTGCAATGCAACTGCACCGGAACAGTGGTGCGATTACTCCAAAAATGGCCCTACACGTATTATAATGTAATAAAATTTTATATAATCAATTATCCATATAAATAACTTGCTTTTGATGGTTTAGATCTTGAAAAAACTGCTCCGCAACTCCACCGGAACATTGGTGCGGTTTACTCCAAAAATGGCCCTACACGTATTATAATGTAATAAAATTTTATATAATCAATTATCCATATAAATAACATGCTTTTGATGGTTTAGATCTTGAAAAAATTGCAATGCAACTGCACCGGAACAGTGGTGCGATTACTCCAAAAATGGCCCTACCCGTATTATAATGTAATAAAATTTTATATAATAAATTATCCATATAAATAACATGCTTTTGATGGTTTAGATCTTGAAAAAACTGCTCCGCAACTCCACCGGAACATTGGTGCGGTTACTCCAAAAATGGCCCTACACGTATTATAATGTAATAAAATTTTATATAATCCATTATCCATATAAATAACATGGTTTTGATGGTTTAGATCTTGAAAAAACTGCTTTGCAACTACACCGGAACAGTGGTGCAGTTATTCCAAAAATGGCCCTACACGTATTAAAATGTAATACAATTTTATATAATCATTTATCCATATAAATAACATGCTTTTGATGGTTTAGATCTTGAAAAAACTGCTCTGCAAACAACACCGGAAAAAGTGGTGCAGTTACTCCAAAAATGTCCTTACACGTATTATAATGTAATAAAATTTTACATGTTTTTGATGGTTTAGATCTGAAAAAATTGCTCTGCAACTGCACCGGAACAGTGGTGCGATTACTCCAAAAATGGCCCGACACGTATTAAAATGTAATAAAATTTTATATAATCAATTATCCATATAAATAACATGCTTTTGATGGTTTAGATCTTGAAAAAATTGCTCTGCAACTGCACCGGAACAGTGGTGCGATTACTCAAAAAATGGCTCTACACGTATTAAAATGTAATACAATTTTATATAATCATTTATCCATATAAATAACATGCTTTTTGATGGTTTAGATCTTGAAAAAACTACTCTGCAACTACACCGGAACAGTCGTGCGGTTTCTGCGAAAATGTTCTTACACGTATTATAATGTAATAAAATTTTATATAATCATTTATCCATATAAATAACATGCTTTTGATGGTTTAGATCTTGAAAAAACTGCTTTGCAACTACACCGGAACAGTGGTGCAGTTAATCCAAAAATGGCCCCTACACGTATTAAAATGTAATACAATTTTATATAATCATTTATCCATATGAATAACATGCTTTTGATGGTTTAGATCTTGAAAAAACTGCTCTGCAACAACACCGGAACAGTGGTGCAGTTACTCCAAAAATGTCCCTACACGTATTATAATGTAATAAAATTTTACATGTTTTTGATGGTTTAGATCTTGAAAAAATTGCTCTGCAACTGCACCGGAACAGTGGTGCGATTACTCCAAAAATGGCCCGACACGTATTAAAATGTAATACAATTTTATATAATCATTTATCCATATAAATAACATGCTTTTGATGGTTTAGATCTTGAAAAAACTGCTCTGCAACTACACCGGAACAGTGGTGCAGTTACTCCAAAAATGGCCCTACACGTATTATAATGTAATAAAATTTTATATAATCAATTATCCATATAAATAACATGCTTTTGATGGTTTAGATCTTGAAAAAATTGCAATGCAACTGCACCGGAACAGTGGTGCGATTACTCCAAAAATGGCCCTACACGTATTAAAATGTAATACAATTTTATATAATCATTTATCCATATAAATAACATGCTTTTGATGGTTTAGATCTTGAAAAAACTGCTCTGCAACTACACCGGAACAGTGGTGCAGTTAATCCAAAAATGGCCCTACACGTATTAAAATGTAATACAATTTTATATAATCATTTATTCATATGATAACATGCTTTTGATGGTTTAGATCTTGAAAAAACTGCTCTGCAACAACACCGGAACAGTGGTGCAGTTACTCCAAAAATGTCCCTACACGTATTATAATGTAATAAAATTTTACATGTTTTTGATGGTTTAGATCTTGAAAAAATTGCTCTGCAACTGCACCGGAACAGTGGTGCGATTACTCCAAAAATGGCCCTACACGTATTAAAATGTAATACAATTTTATATAATCATTTATCCATATAAATAACATGCTTTTGATGGTTTAGATCTTGAAAAAACTGCTCTGCAACTACACCGGAACAGTGGTGCAGTTACTCCAAAAATGGCCCTACACGTATTATAATGTAATAAAATTTTATATAATCAATTATCCATATAAATAACATGCTTTTGATGGTTTAGATCTTGAAAAAATTGTAATGCAACTGCACCGGAACAGTGGTGCGATTACTCCAAAAATGGCCCTACACGTATTATAATGTAATAAAATTTTATATAATCAATTATCCATATAAATAACATGCTTTTGATGGTTTAGATCTTGAAAAAACTGCTCCGCAACTCCACCGGAACATTGGTGCGGTTACTCCAAAAATGGCCCTACACGTATTATAATGTAATAAAATTTTATATAATCAATTATCCATATAAATAACATGCTTTTGATGGTTTAGATCTTGAAAAAATTGCAATGCAACTGCACCGGAACAGTGGTGCGATTACTCCAAAAATGGCCCTACACGTATTATAATGTAATAAAATTTTATATAATCAATTATCCATATAAATAACATGCTTTTGATGGTTTAGATCTTGAAAAAAACTGCTCCGCAACTCCACCGGAACATTGGTGCGGTTACTCCAAAAATGGCCCTACACGTATTATAATGTAATAAAATTTTATATAATCCATTATCCATATAAATAACATGCTTTTGATGGTTTAGATCTTGAAAAAACAGATCTGCAACTGCACCGGAACAGTGGTGCGATTACTCCAAAAATGGCTCTACACGTATTAAAATGTAATACAATTTTATATAATCATTTGTCCATATAAATAACATGCTTTTGATGGTTTAGATCTTGAAAAAACTGCTATGCAACTACACCGGATTAGTCGTGCGGTTTCTGCGAAAATGTTCTTACACGTATTATAATGTAATAAAATTTTATATAATCATTTATCCATATAAATAACATGCTTTTGATGGTTTAGATCTTGAAAAAACTGCTCTGCAACTACACCGGAACAGTGGTGCAGTTTCTGCGAAAATGGCCCTACACGTATTATAATGTAATAAAATTTTATATAATCAATTATCCATATAAATAACATGCTTTTGATGGCTTAGATCTTGAAAAAATTGCTCTGCAACTGCACCGGAACAGTGGTGCGATTACTCCAAAAATGGCCCTACACGTATTAAAATGTAATACAATTTTATATAATCATTTATCCATATAAATAACATGCTTTTGATGGTTTAGATCTTGAAAAAACTGCTCTGCAACTACACCGGAACAGTGGTGCAGTTACTCCTAAAATGGCCCTACACGTATTATAATGTAATAAAATTTTATATAATCAATTATCCATATAAATAACATGCTTTTGATGGTTTAGATCTTGAAAAAACTGCTCTGCAACAACACCGGAACAGTGGTGCAGTTACTCCAAAAATGTTCCTACACGTATTATAATGTAATAAAATTTTACATGTTTTTGATGGTTTAGATCTTGAAAAAATTGCTCTGCAACTGCACCGGAACAGTGGTGCGATTACTCCAAAAATGGCCCTACACGTATTATAATGTAATACAATTTTATATAATCATTTATCCATATAAATAACATGCTTTTGATGGTTTAGATCTTGAAAAAACTGCTCTGCAACTACACCGGAACAGTGGTGCAGTTACTCCAAAAATGCCCTACACGTATTATAATGTAATAAAATTTTATATAATCAATTATCCATATAAATAACATGCTTTTGATGGTTTAGATCTTGAAAAAATTGCTCTGCAACTGCACCGGAACAGTGGTGCGATTACTCCAAAAATGGCCCTACACGTATTAAAATGTAATACAATTTTATATAATCATTTATCCATATAAATAACATGCTTTTGATGGTTTAGATCTTGAAAAAACCGCTCTGGAACTACACCGGAACAGTGGTGCGGTTACTCCAAAAATGGCCCTACACGTATTATAATGTAATAAAATTTTTATATAATCATTTATCCATATAAATAACATGCTTTTGATGGTTTAGATCTTGAAAAAAACTGCTCCGCAACTACACCGGAACATTGGTGCGGTTACTCCAAAAATGGCCCTACACGTATTATAATGTAATAAAATTTTATATAATCATTTATCCATATAAATAACATGCTTTTGATGGTTTAGATCTTGAAAAAACTGCTCTGCAACTACACCGGAACAGTGGTGCGATTACTCCAAAAATGGCCCTACACGTATTAAAATGTAATACAATTTTACATGTTTTTGATGGTTTAGATCTTGAAAAAATTGCTCTGCAACTGCACCGGAACAGTGGTGCGATTACTCCAAAAATGGCCCTACACGTATTAAAATGTAATACAATTTTATATAATCATTTATCCATATAAATAACATGCTTTTGATGGTTTAGATCTTGAAAAAACTGCTCTGCAACTACACCGGGACAGAGGTTACGGTTACACCAAAAATGGCCCTACACGTATTATAATGTAATAAAATTTTATATAATCATTTATCCATATAAATAACATGCTTTTCATGGTTTAGATCTTGAAAAAACTACTCTGCAACTACACCGGAAAAGTGGTGCGGTTACTACAAAAATGGCCCTATACGTATTATAATGTAATAAAATTTTATATAATCATTTATCGATATAAATAACATGCTTTTGATGGTTTAGATCTTGAAAAAACAGCTCTGCAACTGCACCGGAACAGTGGTGCGATTACTCCAAAAATGGCCCTACACGTATTAAAATGTAATACAATTTTATATAATCATTTATCCATATAAATAACATGCTTTTGATGGTTTAGATCTTGAAAAAACTGCTCTGCAACTACACCGGAACAGTGGTGCAGTTACTCCAAAAATGGCCCCTACACGTATTATAATGTAATAAAATTTTATATAATCCATTATCCATATAAATAACATGGTTTTGATGGTTTAGATCTTGAAAAAAACAGCTCTGCAACTGCACCGGAACAGTGGTGCGATTACTCCAAAAATGGCTCTACACGTATTAAAATGTAATACAATTTTATATAATCATTTATCCATATAAATAACATGCTTTTGATGGTTTAGATCTTGAAAAAACTGCTCTGCAACTACACCGGAACAGTGGTGCGATTACTCCAAAAATGGCCCTACACGTATTAAAATGTAATACAATTTTACATGTTTTTGATGGTTTAGATCTTGAAAAAATTGCTCTGCAAACTGCACCGGAACAGTGGTGCGATTACTCAAAAATGGCCCTACACGTATTAAAAATGTAATACAATTTTATATAATCATTTATCCATATAAATAACATGCTTTTGATGGTTTAGATCTTGAAAAAACTGCTCTGCAACTACACCGGAACAGTGGTGCGATTACTCCAAAAATGGCCCTACACGTATTAAAATGTAATACAATTTTATATAATCATTTATCCATATAAATAACATGCTTTTGATGGTTTAGATCTTGAAAAAACTGCTCTGCAAGTACACCGGAACATTGGTGCGATTACTCCAAAAATGGCCCTACACGTATTAAAATGTAATACAATTTTACATGTTTTTGATGGTTTAGATCTTGAAAAAACCGCTCTAGAACTACACCGGAACAGTGGTGCGGTTACTCAAAAATGGCCCTACACGTATTATAATGTAATAAAATTTTTATATAATCATTTATCCATATAAATAACATGCTTTTGATGGTTTAGATCTTGAAAAAACTGCTCCGCAACTACACCGGAACATTGGTGCGGTTACTCCAAAAATGGCCCTACACGTATTATAATGTAATAAAATTTTATATAATCCATTATCCATATAAATAACATGGTTTTGATGGTTTAGATCTTGAAAAAACAGCTCTGCAACTGCACCGGAACAGTGGTGCGATTACTCCCAAAAATGGCTCTACACGTATTAAAATGTAATACAATTTTATATAATCATTTATCCATATAAATAACATGCTTTTGATGGTTTAGATCTTGAAAAAACTGCTCTGCAACTACACCGGAACAGTGGTGCGATTACTCCAAAAATGGCCCTACACGTATTAAAATGTAATACAATTTTACATGTTTTTGATGGTTTAGATCTTGAAAAAATTGCTCTGCAACTGCACCGGAACAGTGGTGCGATTACTCCAAAAATGGCCCTACACGTATTAAAATGTAATACAATTTTATATAATCATTTATCCATATAAATAACATGCTTTTGATGGTTTAGATCTTGAAAAAACTGCTCTGCAACTACACCGGAACAGTGGTGCAGTTACTCCAAAAATGGCCCTACACGTATTAAAATGTAATACAATTTTTATATAATCATTTATCCGTATAAATAACGTGCTTTTGATGGTTTAGATCTTGAAAAAACTGCTCCGCAACTACACCGGAACATTGGTGCGGTTACTCCAAAAATGGCCCTACACGTATTATAATGTAATAAAATTTTATATAATCCATTATCCATATAAATAACATGGTTTTGATGGTTTAGATCTTGAAAATCAGCTCTGCAACTGCACCGGAACAGTGGTGCGATTACTCCAAAAATGGCTCTACACGTATTATAATGTAATAAAATTTTATATAATCAATTATCCATATAAATAACATGCTTTTGATGGCTTAGATCTTGAAAAAATTGCTCTGCAACTGCACCGGAACAGTGGTGCGATTACTCCAAAAATGGCCCTACACGTATTAAAATGTAATACAATTTTACATGTTTTTGATGGTTTAGATCTTGAAAAAAATTGCTCTGCAACTGCACCGGACAGTGGTGCGATTACTCCAAAATGGCCCTACACGTATTAAAATGTAATACAATTTTATATAATCATTTATCCATATAAATAACATGCTTTTGATGGTTTAGATCTTGAAAAAACTGCTCTGCAACTACACCGGAACATGGTGCAGTTACTCCTAAAATGGCCCTACACGTATTATAATGTAATAAATTTTATATAATCAATTATCCATATAAATAACATGCTTTTGATGGTTTAGATCTTGAAAAAACTGCTCTGCAACAACACCGGAACAGGTGGTGCAGTTACTCCAAAAATGTCCCTACACGTATTATAATGTAATAAAATTTTACATGTTTTTGATGGTTTAGATCTTGAAAAAATTGCTCTGCAACTGCACCGGAACAGTGGTGCGATTACTCCAAAAATGGCCCTACACGTATTATAATGTAATACAATTTTATATAATCATTTTATCCATATAAATAACATGCTTTTGATGGTTTAGATCTTGAAAAAACTGCTCTGCAACTACACCGGAACAGTGGTGCAGTTACTCCAAAAATGGCCGTACACGTATTATAATGTAATAAAATTTTATATAATCAATTTAATATAACATGCTTTTGATGGTTTAGATCTTGAAAAAATTGCTCTGCAACTGCACCGGAACAGTGGTGCGATTACTCCAAAAATGGCCCTACACGTATTAAAATGTAATACAATTTTATATAATCATTTATCCATATAAATAACATGCTTTTGACGGTTTAGATCTTGAAAAAACCGCTCTGTAACTACACCGGAACAGTGGTGCGGTTACTCCAAAAATGGCCCTACACGTATTATAATGTAATAAAATTTTTATATAATCATTTATCCATATAAATAACATGCTTTTGATGGTTTAGATCTTGAAAAAAACTGCTCCGCAACTACACCGGAACATTGGTGCGGTACTCCAAAAATGGCCCTACACGTATTATAATGTAATAAAATTTTATATAATCATTTATCCATATAAATAACATGCTTTTAATGGTTTAGATCTTAAAAAAACCGCTCTGTAACTACACCGGAACAGTGGTGCGATTACTCCAAAAATGGGCCCTACACGTATTATAATGTAATAAAATTTTTATATAATCATTTATCCATATAAATAACATGCTTTTGATGGTTTAGATCTTGAAAAAACCGCTCTGGAACTACACCGGAACAGTGGTGCGGTTACTCAAAAAATGGCCCTACACGTATTATAATGTAATAAAATTTTATATAATCATTTTATCCATATGAATAACATGCTTTTGATGGTTTAGATCTTGAAAAACTGCTCTGCAACAACACCGAAAAGTGGTGCAGTTACTCCAAAAATGTCCCTACACGTATTATAATGTAATAAATTTTTACATGTTTTTGATGGTTTAGATCTTGAAAAAATTGCTCTGCAACTGCACCGGAACAGTGGTGCGATTACTCCAAAAATGGCCCTACACGTATTAAAATGTAATACAATTTTATATAATCATTTATCCATATAAATAACATGCTTTTGATGGTTTAGATCTTGAAAAAACTGCTCTGCAACTACACCGGAACAGTGGTGCAGTTACTCCAAAAAATGGCCCTACACGTATTATAATGTAATAAAATTTTATATAATCAATTATCCATATAAATAACATGCTTTTGATGGTTTAGATCTTGAAAAAATTGCAATGCAACTGCACCGGAACAGTGGTGCGATTACTCCAAAAATGGCCCTACACGTATTATAATGTAATAAAATTTTATATAATCAATTATCCATATAAATAACATGCTTTTGATGGTTTAGATCTTGAAAAAACTACTCCGCAACTCCACCGGAACATTGGTGCGGTTACTCCAAAAATGGCCCTACACGTATTATAATGTAATAAAATTTTATATAATCCATTATCCATATAAATAACATGCTTTTGATGGTTTAGATCTTGAAAAAACTGCTCTGCAACTACACCGGAACAGTGGTGCAGTTACTCCAAAAATGGCCCTACACGTATTATAATGTAATAAAATTTTATATAATCAATTATCCATATAAATAACATGCTTTTTATGGTTTAGATCTTGAAAAAATTGCAATGCAACTGCACCGGAACAGTGGTGCGATTACTCCAAAAATGGCCCTACACGTATTATAATGTAATAAAATTTTATATAATCATTTATCCATATAAATAACATGCTTTTGATGGTTTAGATCTTGAAAAAACCGCTCTGGAACTCCACCGGAACAGTGGTGCGATTACTCCAAAAATGGCCCTACACGTATTAAAATGTAATACAATTTTATATAATCATTTATCCATATAAATAACATGCTTTTGATGGTTTAGATCTTGAAAAAACTGCTATGCAACTACACCGGATTAGTCGTGCGGTTTCTGCGAAAATGTTCTTACACGTATTATAATGTAATAAAATTTTATATAATCATTTATCCATATAAATAACATGCTTTTGATGGTTTAGATCTTGAAAAAACAGCTCTGCAACTGCACCGGAACAGTGGTGCGATTACTCCAAAAATGGCTCTACACGTATTAAAATGTAATACAATTTTATATAATCATTTATCCATATAAATAACATGCTTTTGATGGTTTAGATCATGAAAAAACTGCTATGCAACTACACCGGATTAGTCGTGCGGTTTCTGCGAAAATGTTCTTACACGTATTATAATGTAATAAAATTTTATATAATCATTTATCCATATAAATAACATGCTTTTAATGGTTTAGATCTTGAAAAAACCGCTCTGTAACTACACCGGAACAGTGGTGCGATTACTCCAAAAATGGCCCTACACGTATTATAATGTAATAAAATTTTATATAATCATTTATCCATATAAATAAAATGCTTTTGATGGTTTAGATCTTGAAAAAACCGCTCTGGAACTACACCGGAACAGTGGTGCGGTTACTCAAAAAATGGCCCTACACGTATTATAATGTAAGAAAATTTTATATAATCATTTATCCATATGAATAACATGCTTTTGATGGTTTAGATCTTGAAAAAACTGCTCTGCAACAACACCGGAACAGTGGTGCAGTTACTCCAAAAATGTCCCTACACGTATTATAATGTAATAAAATTTTACATTTTTTTGATGGTTTAGATCTTGAAAAAATTGCTCTGCAACTGCACCGGAACAGTGGTGCGATTACTCCAAAAATGGCCCTACACGTATTAAAATGTAATACAATTTTATATAATCATTTATCCATATAAATAACATGCTTTTGATGGTTTAGATCTTGAAAAAACTGCTATGCAACTACACCGGATTAGTCGTGCGGTTTCTGCGAAAATGTTCTTACACGTATTATAATGTAATAAAATTTTATATAATCATTTATCCATATAAATAACATGCTTTTGATGGTTTAGATCTTGAAAAAACTGCTCCGCAACTACACCGGAACATTGGTGCGGTTACTCCAAAAATGGCCCTACACGTATTATAATGTAATAAAATTTTATATAATCATTTATCCATATAAATAACATGCTTTTAATGGTTTAGATCTTGAAAAAACCGCTCTGTAACTACACCGGAACAGTGGTGCGATTACTCCAAAAATGGCCCTACACGTATTATAATGTAATAAAATTTTATATAATCATTTATCCATATAAATAACATGCTTTTGATGGTTTAGATCTTGAAAAAACCGCTCTGGAACTACACCGGAACAGTGGTGCGATTACTCAAAAAATGGCCCTACACGAATTATAATGTAATAAAATTTTATATAATCATTTATCCATATGAATAACATGCTTTTGATGGTTTAGATCTTGAAAAAACTGCTCTGCAACAACACCGGAACAGTGGTGCAGTTACTCCAAAAATGTCCCTACACGTATCATAATGTAATAAAATTTTACATGTTTTTGATGGTTTAGATCTTGAAAAAATTGCTCTGCAACTGCACCGGAACAGTGGTGCGATTACTCCAAAAATGGCCCTACACGTATTATAATGTAATACAATTTTATATAATCATTTATCCATATAAATAACATGCTTTTGATGGTTTAGATCTTGAAAAAACTGCTCTGCAACTACACCGGAACAGTGGTGCAGTTACTCCAAAAATGGCCCTACACGTATTATAATGTAATAAAATTTTATATAATCAATTATCCATATAAATAACATGCTTTTGATGGTTTAGATCTTGAAAAAATTGCAATGCAACTGCACCGGAACAGTTGTGCGATTACTCCAAAAATGGCCCTACACGTATTATAATGTAATAAAATTTTATATAATCAATTATCCATATAAATAACATGCTTTTGATGGTTTAGATCTTGAAAAAACTGCTCCGCAACTCCACCGGAACATTGTTGCGGTTACTCCAAAAATGGCCCTACACGTATTATAATGTAATAAAATTTTATATAATCCATTATCCATATAAATAACATGCTTTTGATGGTTTAGATCTTGAAAAAACTGCTCTGCAACTACACCGGAACAGTGGTGCAGTTACTCCAAAAATGGCCCTACACGTATTATAATGTAATAAAATTTTATATAATCAATTATCCATATAAATAACATGCTTTTGATGGTTTAGATCTTGAAAAAATTGCAATGCAACTGCACCGGAACAGTGGTGCGATTACTCCAAAAATGGCCCTACACGTATTATAATGTAATAAAATTTTATATAATCATTTATCCATATAAATAACATGCTTTTGATGGTTTAGATCTTGAAAAAAACCGCTCTGGAACTACACCGGAACAGTGGTGCGGTTACTCAAAAAATGGCCCTACACGTATTATAATGTAATAAAATTTTATATAATCATTTATCCATATGAATAACATGCTTTTGATGGTTTAGATATTGAAAAAACTGCTCTGCAACAACACCGGAACAGTGGTGCAGTTACTCCAAAAATGTCCCTACACGTATTATAATGTAATAAAATTTTACATTTTTTTGATGGTTTAGATCTTGAAAAAATTGCTCTGCAACTGCACCGGAACAGTGGTGCGATTACTCCAAAAATGGCCCTACACGTATTAAAATGTAATACAATTTTATATAATCATTTATCCATATAAATAACATGCTTTTGATGGTTTAGATCTTGAAAAAACTGCTCTGCAACTACACCGGAACAGTGGTGCAGTTACTCCAAAAATGGCCCTACACGTATTATAATGTAATAAAATTTTATATAATCAATTATCCATATAAATAACATGCTTTTGATTGTTTAGATCTTGAAAAAATTGCAATGCAACTGCACCGGAACAGTGGTGCGATTACTCCAAAAATGGCCCTACACGTATTATAATGTAATAAAATTTTATATAATAAATTATCCATATAAATAACATGCTTTTGATGGTTTAGATCTTGAAAAAACTGCTCCGCAACTCCACCGGAACATTGGTGCGGTTACTCCAAAAATGGCCCTACACGTATTATAATGTAATAAAATTTTATATAATCCATTATCCATCTAAATAACATGCTTTTGATGGTTTAGATCTTGAAAAAACAGCTCTGCAACTGCACCAGAACAGTGGTGCGATTACTCCAAAAATGGCTCTACACGTATTAAAATGTAATACAATTTTATATAATCATTTATCCATATAAATAACATGCTTTTGATGGTTTAGATCATGAAAAAACTGCTATGCAACTACACCGGATTAGTCGTGCGGTTTCTGCGAAAATGTTCTTACACGTATTATAATGTAATAAAATTTTATATAATCATTTATCCATATAAATAACATGCTTTTGATGGTTTAGATCTTGAAAAAACTGCTCCGCAACTACACCGGAACATTGGTGCGGTTACTCCAAAAATGGCCCTACACGTATTATAATGTAATAAAATTTTATATAATCATTTATCCATATAAATAACATGCTTTTAATGGTTTAGATCTTGAAAAAACCGCTCTGTAACTACACCGGAACAGTGGTGCGATTACTCCAAAAATGGCCCTACACGTATTATAATGTAATAAAATTTTATATAATCATTTATCCATATAAATAACATGCTTTTGATGGTTTAGATCTTGAAAAAACCGCTCTGGAACTACACCGGAACAGTGGTGCGGTTACTCAAAAAATGGCCCTACACGTATTATAATGTAATAAAATTTTATATAATCATTTATCCATATGAATAACATGCTTTTGATGGTTTAGATCTTGAAAAAACTGCTCTGCAACAACACCGGAACAGTGGTGCAGTTACTCCAAAAATGTCCCTACACGTATTATAATGTAATAAAATTTTACATGTTTTTGATGGTTTAGATCTTGAAAAAATTGCTCTGCAACTGCACCGGAACAGTGGTGCGATTACTCCAAAAATGGCCCTACACGTATTATAATGTAATACAATTTTATATAATCATTTATCCATATAAATAACATGCTTTTGATGGTTTAGATCTTGAAAAAACTGCTCTGCAACTACACCGGAACAGTGGTGCAGTTACTCCAAAAATGGCCCTACACGTATTATAATGTAATAAAATTTTATATAATCAATTATCCATATAAATAACATGCTTTTGATGGTTTAGATCTTGAAAAAATTGCAATGCAACTGCACCGGAACAGTGGTGCGATTACTTCAAAAATGGCCCTACACGTATTATAATGTAATAAAATTTTATATAATCAATTATCCATATAAATAACATGCTTTTGATGGTTTAGATCTTGAAAAAACTGCTCCGCAACTCCACCGGAACATTGGTGCGGTTACTCCAAAAATGGCCCTACACGTATTATAATGTAATAAAATTTTATATAATCCATTATCCATATAAATAACATGCTTTTGATGGTTTAGATCTTGACAAAACAGCTCTGCAACTGCACCGGAACAGTGGTGCAGTTACTCCAAAAATGGCTCTACACGTATTAAAATGTAATACAATTTTATATAATCATTTATCCATATAAATAACATGCTTTTGATGGTTTAGATCATGAAAAAACTGCTATGCAACTACACCGGATTAGTCGTGCGGTTTCTGCGAAAATGTTCTTACACGTATTATAATGTAATAAAATTTTATATAATCATTTATCCATATAAATAACATGCTTTTGATGGTTTAGATCTTGAAAAAACAGCTCTGCAACTGCACCGGAACAGTGGTGCGATTACTCCAAAAATGGCTCTACACGTATTAAAATGTAATACAATTTTATATAATCATTTATCCATATAAATAACATGCTTTTGATGGTTTAGATCATGAAAAAACTGCTATGCAACTACACCGGATTAGTCGTGCGGTTTCTGCGAAAATGTTCTTACACGTATTATAATGTAATAAAATTTTATATAATCATTTATCCATATAAATAACATGCTTTTAATGGTTTAGATCTTGAAAAAACCGCTCTGTAACTACACCGGAACAGTGGTGCGATTACTCCAAAAATGGCCCTACACGTATTATAATGTAATAAAATTTTATATAATCATTTATCCATATAAATAACATGCTTTTGATGGTTTAGATCTTGAAAAAACCGCTCTGGAACTACACCGGAACAGTGGTGCGGTTACTCAAAAAATGGCCCTACACGTATTATAATGTAAGAAAATTTTATATAATCATTTATCCATATGAATAACATGCTTTTGATGGTTTAGATCTTGAAAAAACTGCTCTGCAACAACACCGGAACAGTGGTGCAGTTACTCCAAAAATGTCCCTACACGTATTATAATGTAATAAAATTTTACATTTTTTGATGGTTTAGATCTTGAAAAAATTGCTCTGCAACTGCACCGGAACAGTGGTGCGATTACTCCAAAAATGGCCCTACACGTATTAAAATGTAATACAATTTTATATAATCATTTATCCATATAAATAACATGCTTTTGATGGTTTAGATCTTGAAAAAACTGCTATGCAACTACACCGGATTAGTCGTGCGGTTTCTGCGAAAATGTTCTTACACGTATTATAATGTAATAAAATTTTATATAATCATTTATCCATATAAATAACATGCTTTTGATGGTTTAGATCTTGAAAAAACTGCTCCGCAACTACACCGGAACATTGGTGCGGTTACTCCAAAAATGGCCCTACACGTATTATAATGTAATAAAATTTTATATAATCATTTATCCATATAAATAACATGCTTTTAATGGTTTAGATCTTGAAAAAACCGCTCTGTAACTACACCGGAACAGTGGTGCGATTACTCCAAAAATGGCCCTACACGTATTATAATGTAATAAAATTTTATATAATCATTTATCCATATAAATAACATGCTTTTGATGGTTTAGATCTTGAAAAAACCGCTCTGGAACTACACCGGAACAGTGGTGCGATTACTCAAAAAATGGCCCTACACGAATTATAATGTAATAAAATTTTATATAATCATTTATCCATATGAATAACATGCTTTTGATGGTTTAGATCTTGAAAAAACTGCTCTGCAACAACACCGGAACAGTGGTGCAGTTACTCCAAAAATGTCCCTACACGTATTATAATGTAATAAAATTTTACATGTTTTTGATGGTTTAGATCTTGAAAAAATTGCTCTGCAACTGCACCGGAACAGTGGTGCGATTACTCCAAAAATGGCCCTACACGTATTATAATGTAATACAATTTTATATAATCATTTATCCATATAAATAACATGCTTTTGATGGTTTAGATCTTGAAAAAACTGCTCTGCAACTACACCGGAACAGTGGTGCAGTTACTCCAAAAATGGCCCTACACGTATTATAATGTAATAAAATTTTATATAATCAATTATCCATATAAATAACATGCTTTTGATGGTTTAGATCTTGAAAAAATTGCAATGCAACTGCACCGGAACAGTGGTGCGATTACTCCAAAAATGGCCCTACACGTATTATAATGTAATAAAATTTTATATAATCAATTATCCATATAAATAACATGCTTTTGATGGTTTAGATCTTGAAAAAACTGCTCCGCAACTCCACCGGAACATTGTTGCGGTTACTCCAAAAATGGCCCTACACGTATTATAATGTAATAAAATTTTATATAATCCATTATCCATATAAATAACATGCTTTTGATGGTTTAGATCTTGAAAAAACTGCTCTGCAACTACACCGGAACAGTGGTGCAGTTACTCCAAAAATGGCCCTACACGTATTATAATGTAATAAAATTTTATATAATCAATTATCCATATAAATAACACGCTTTTGATGGTTTAGATCTTGAAAAAATTGCAATGCAACTGCACCGGAACAGTGGTGCGATTACTCCAAAAATGGCCCTACACGTATTATAATGTAATAAAATTTTATATAATCATTTATCCATATAAATAACATGCTTTTGATGGTTTAGATCTTGAAAAAACCGCTCTGGAACTACACCGGAACAGTGGTGCGGTTACTCAAAAAATGGCCCTACACGTATTATAATGTAATAAAATTTTATATAATCATTTATCCATATGAATAACATGCTTTTGATGGTTTAGATCTTGAAAAAACTGCTCTGCAACAACACCGGAACAGTGGTGCAGTTACTCCAAAAATGTCCCTACACGTATTATAATGTAATAAAATTTTACATGTTTTTGATGGTTTAGATCTTGAAAAAATTGCTCTGCAACTGCACCGGAACAGTGGTGCGATTACTCCAAAAATGGCCCTACACGTATTATAATGTAATACAATTTTATATAATCATTTATCCATATAAATAACATGCTTTTGATGGTTTAGATCTTGAAAAAACTGCTCTGCAACTACACCGGAACAGTGGTGCAGTTACTCCAAAAATGGCCCTACACGTATTATAATGTAATAAAATTTTATATAATCAATTATCCATATAAATAACATGCTTTTGATGGTTTAGATCTTGAAAAAATTGCAATGCAACTGCACCGGAACAGTGGTGCGATTACTTCAAAAATGGCCCTACACGTATTATAATGTAATAAAATTTTATATAATCAATTATCCATATAAATAACATGCTTTTGATGGTTTAGATCTTGAAAAAACTGCTCCGCAACTCCACCGGAACATTGGTGCGGTTACTCCAAAAATGGCCCTACACGTATTATAATGTAATAAAATTTTATATAATCCATTATCCATATAAATAACATGCTTTTGATGGTTTAGATCTTGAAAAAACAGCTCTGCAACTGCACCGGAACAGTGGTGCAGTTACTCCAAAAATGGCTCTACACGTATTAAAATGTAATACAATTTTATATAATCATTTATCCATATAAATAACATGCTTTTGATGGTTTAGATCATGAAAAAACTGCTATGCAACTACACCGGATTAGTCGTGCGGTTTCTGCGAAAATGTTCTTACACGTATTATAATGTAATAAAATTTTATATAATCATTTATCCATATAAATAACATGCTTTTGATGGTTTAGATCTTGAAAAAACAGCTCTGCAACTGCACCGGAACAGTGGTGCGATTACTCCAAAAATGGCTCTACACGTATTAAAATGTAATACAATTTTATATAATCATTTATCCATATAAATAACATGCTTTTGATGGTTTAGATCATGAAAAAACTGCTATGCAACTACACCGGATTAGTCGTGCGGTTTCTGCGAAAATGTTCTTACACGTATTATAATGTAATAAAATTTTATATAATCATTTATCCATATAAATAACATGCTTTTAATGGTTTAGATCTTGAAAAAACCGCTCTGTAACTACACCGGAACAGTGGTGCGATTACTCCAAAAATGGCCCTACACGTATTATAATGTAATAAAATTTTATATAATCATTTATCCATATAAATAACATGCTTTTGATGGTTTAGATCTTGAAAAAAACCGCTCTGGAACTACACCGGAACAGTGGTGCGGTTACTCAAAAAATGGCCCTACACGTATTATAATGTAAGAAAATTTTATATAATCATTTATCCATATGAATAACATGCTTTTGATGGTTTAGATCTTGAAAAAACTGCTCTGCAACAACACCGGAACAGTGGTGCAGTTACTCCAAAAATGTCCCTACACGTATTATAATGTAATAAAATTTTACATTTTTTTGATGGTTTAGATCTTGAAAAAATTGCTCTGCAACTGCACCGGAACAGTGGTGCGATTACTCCAAAAATGGCCCTACACGTATTAAAATGTAATACAATTTTATATAATCATTTATCCATATAAATAACATGCTTTTGATGGTTTAGATCTTGAAAAAACTGCTATGCAACTACACCGGATTAGTCGTGCGGTTTCTGCGAAAATGTTCTTACACGTATTATAATGTAATAAAATTTTATATAATCATTTATCCATATAAATAACATGCTTTTGATGGTTTAGATCTTGAAAAAACTGCTCCGCAACTACACCGGAACATTGGTGCGGTTACTCCAAAAATGGCCCTACACGTATTATAATGTAATAAAATTTTATATAATCATTTATCCATATAAATAACATGCTTTTAATGGTTTAGATCTTGAAAAAACCGCTCTGTAACTACACCGGAACAGTGGTGCGATTACTCCAAAAATGGCCCTACACGTATTATAATGTAATAAAATTTTATATAATCATTTATCCATATAAATAACATGCTTTTGATGGTTTAGATCTTGAAAAAACCGCTCTGGAACTACACCGGAACAGTGGTGCGATTACTCAAAAAATGGCCCTACACGAATTATAATGTAATAAAATTTTATATAATCATTTATCCATATGAATAACATGCTTTTGATGGTTTAGATCTTGAAAAAACTGCTCTGCAACAACACCGGAACAGTGGTGCAGTTACTCCAAAAATGTCCCTACACGTATTATAATGTAATAAAATTTTACATGTTTTTGATGGTTTAGATCTTGAAAAAATTGCTCTGCAACTGCACCGGAACAGTGGTGCGATTACTCCAAAAATGGCCCTACACGTATTATAATGTAATACAATTTTATATAATCATTTATCCATATAAATAACATGCTTTTGATGGTTTAGATCTTGAAAAAACTGCTCTGCAACTACACCGGAACAGTGGTGCAGTTACTCCAAAAATGGCCC
>JASFXW010000624.1:12500-22500 GCA_030490835.1 Annona cherimola | reverse complement strand
ACAGCTAGCGACCGCACAGGTCGCCATGCCAGGCGAAAGCCAGCCATCGAAACCCCGCGTCGCCCGTCCAGGAGGACGAGGACGGGAGCACAGCAAAACCCACAGCCGAGGGACAGGGACCGATCGAGGCACAGCTCGCGTCCGCACAGAGGTCTCCGTGCAAGGCAAGGCGATCAAGGGGGAATCGAGCTGGACGGGCGCGCCCGCACGCGAAAGCCGACCATCGCAACCCCGCGTCGCCCATCCAAGAGGACGGGGACGGGAGCACTGCTACACACAGCCGAGGGACATATCGGATCGAGGGACAAGGACTGACCGAGGCGCAGCCCGGCACGCGAGAGCCAACCATCGCAACCCCCGCAGCCCGTCCCGGAGGACGCGGACGGGAGCACAGCAGAACTCACAGCCGACGGACATATCGAATAGAGGGACAGGGACCGATCGAGGCACAGCTCGCGTCCGCACAGAGTCCGCCATGCAAGGCAAGGCGATCAATGGGGAATAGAGCTGGACGGGCGCGCCCGCACGCGAAAGCCAACCATCGCAACCCCCGTCGCCCGTCCGGGGGGACGAGGACGGGAGCACAGCTACACCCACAGCCGAGGGACAAATCGAATGGAGGGACAGGCACCGATCGAGGCACAGCTCGAGTCCGCACAGAGGCCGCCATGCAAGGCAAGGCGATCAATGGGGAATAGAGCTGGACGGGCGCGCCCGCACGCGAAAGCCGACCATCGCAACCCCGCGTCGCCCATCCAAGAGGACGGGGACGGGAGCACTGCTACAGGCACAGCCGAGGGACATATCGAATCGAGGGACATGGACTGAACCCCCGTCGCCCGTCCGGGGGGACGAGGACGGGAGCACAGCTACACCCACAGCCGAGGGACAAATCGAATGGAGGGACAGGCACCGATCGAGGCACAGCTCGAGTCCGCACAGAGGCCGCCATGCAAGGCAAGGCGATCAATGGGGAATAGAGCTGGACGGGCGCGCCCGCACGCGAAAGCCGACCATCGCAACCCCGCGTCGCCCATCCAAGAGGACGGGGACGGGAGCACTGCTACAGGCACAGCCGAGGGACATATCGAATCGAGGGACATGGACTGAACGACCGTCGCCCGTCCCGGAGGACGAGGATTGGAGCACTGCAAAAACCCACAGCCGATGGACATATCGAATAGAGGGACAGGGACCGATCGAGGCACAGCTCGCGTCCGCACAGAGGCCGCCATGCAAGGCAAGGCGATCAATGGGGAATAGAGCTGGACGGGCGCGCCCGCACGCGAAAGTCAACCATCGCAACCGCCGTCGGCCGTCCGGGGGGACGAGGACGGGAGCACAGCTACACCCACAGCCGAGAGACAAATCGAATAGAGGGACAGGCACCGATCGAGGCACAGCTCGAGTCCGCACAGAGGCCGCCAATGCAAGGCAAGGCGATCAATGGGGAATGGAGCTGGACGGGCGCGCCCGCACGCGAAAGCCGACCGAAGCAACCCCGCGTCAACCGACCAAGTGGACGAGGACGGGAGCACCGCTACAGTGCACAGCCGAGGGACATATCGTATCGAGGGACGGGGACCGACCGAGGCGCAGCCCGCGTCCGCATTGCTCGCCCAGGAGTGCTGGGAGAACGCGGCGCACGAGAGCTGGACGGGCGCGACCGCACGCGAAAGCCAACCATCGCAACCACCGTCGCCCGTCCCGGAGGACGAGGATTTGAGCACTGCAAAAACCCACAGCCGAGGGACATATCGAATCGAGGGACACGGACCGATAGGGGCACAGCTCGCGTCCGCACGATGCCAGGCAAAGCGATCAGTGGGAATAGAGCTGGACGGGCGCGCCCGCACGCGAAAGCCAACCATCGCAACCCCCGTCGCCCGTCCAGGAGGACGAGGACGGGAGCACAGCTACACCCACAGCCGAGGGACATATCGAATCGAGGGACTGGGACCGATCGAGGCACAGCTCGCGTCCGCACAGAGGCCGTGCAAGGCCAGGCGATCAGTGGGGAACAGAGCTGGACGGGCGCGCCCGCACGCGAAAGCCGACCGAAGCAACCCCGCGTCAACCGACCAAGTGGACGAGGACGGGAGCACCGCTACAGTGCACAGCCGAGGGACATATCGAATCGAGGGACGGGGACCGACCGAGGCGCAGCCCGCGTCCGCATTGCTCGCCCAGGAGTGCGGGGAGAACACTGCGCACGAGAGCTGGACGGGCGCGCCCGCACGCGATAGCCAACCATCGCAACCACCGTCGACTGTCCCGGAGGACCAGGACGGAAGCACTGTAAAACCCACATCCGAGGGACACATCGAATCGAGGGACAGGGACCGATCGAGGCACAGCTCGCGTCCGCACAGAGGCCGCCATGCAAGGCAAGGCGATCAATGGGGAAACGAGCTGGACGGGCGCGCCCGCACGCGAGAGCCAACCATCGCAACCCCCGTCGCCCGTCCTGGAGGACGAGGACGGGAGCACAGCTACACCCACAGCCGAGGGACATATGGAATAAAGGGACAGGGACCGATCGAGGCACAGCTCGCGTCCGCACAGAGGCCGCCGTGCAAGGCAAGGCGATCAGTGGGGAACGGAGCTGGACGGGCGCGCCCGCACGCGAAATCCGACCAAAGCAACCCCGCGTCACCCGACCAAGAGGACGGGGACGGGAGCACTGCTACAGGCACAGCCGAGGGACATATCGAATCGAGGGACATGGACTGAACGAGGCGCAGCCCGCGTCCGCATTGCTCGCCCAGGAGTGCAGGGAGAACGCTGCGCACGAGAGCTGGACGGGCGCGCCCGCACGCGATAGCCAACCATCAAAACCACCGTCGCCCGACCCGGGGGACGAGGACGGGAGCACTGCAAAACCCACAGCCGAGGGACAGGGACAGGGACCGATCGAGGCACAGCCCGCGTCCGCGCAGCTCGCCCAGGAGTGCTGGGAGAACGATGCGCACGAGAGCTGGACGGGCGCGCCCGCACGCGAAAGCCATCCATCGCAGCCCCGCGTCGCCCGTCCGGGAGGACGAGGACGGGAGCAGCTCGGAACCCACAGTCGAGGGACAGGGACCGATCCGGGCGCAGCTCGCACCCACACGTATCGCCCTGCAGTGCAGGGAGACCAGTGGGGAACGGCTGGACGGGCGCGCCCGCACGCGGAAGGCAACCGTCAGCACCCCGCGTCGCCCATTCGTGAGGACGGGGACGGGGGCAGTGCAAAACCCACAGTCGAGGAACAAATCGAGTCGAGGGGCAGGGACAGATTGAGGCGCAGCTCACGTCTGCTCACGTACCAAGCAATGCAGGGTGATCGAGGCGGACAAGCTGGACGGGCGCGCCTGCACGCGTAAACAGCAGGGGGGACTGGTTGGGGGAGCGGAGGGGGGCAGCTGCCCGGGAGCAACGTCCAGCGGTGTGGCTCACACTACACGGTGGACGGTTACCCTCGGGCAGCAAACGGGCGCGCCCGCACGCGAACTCAGAATGGGGTGTTGGGGGCTTATGGGTGCAAATCTGCAAACTAGGCGGATGACGACTGCGACGTAAAGGGTACTGGACTGGACGGGCATGACAAGCACATCGCCCAGGACCGCAACAAGGAGAGGACGGATCAAGCAGATTGGAGCGGGTGAGAGGCGGGAAGGATGCAAGGAGGAAGACGGACAACCATCCGCCCCAAGGGCAGCGTCGACGCGTGCACCGACCGTGGTGAACGCCATCAGACGATGCGCGGGTGAGCGGGGATGCCATCCGGGGGCATGGGCGGACGGTCGCATACCACCTTCTACCTATATACTTGGAGGGCCCGTCCGCCCACAAGCAGGAAGTTGCGGCCAAAAGTGCTCACCAGTTATACTGGCGGTACTCGGCCCATGCTCTGGTACTCGGCCCAGGCAGTGCACGACCCAGAAGCTGGCTCCATGGACGGGGATGCGTCCGGGGCAGCTTAGCATCGTATCCAAAGGGACGGGCAGAGTGCCGTGGGGGTCGTGCATTGCCACAGGCACAGCCGAGCACCTGACCGAGGTGGCCAGGCATGGACGCTAGCCCGACGCATCGATGGGGGTGGGGCAATCCGGGAGGTTCCGAGCATCGGGCACGGGGCCAACGTCAACGCATGCGCCGTCCGGGGCAAACGGCATCAGACGATGCACGGGTGAGCGGGGATGCCACCCGGGTGCATGGGCGGACGGTCGCCTACCACCGTCTATCTATATACCTGGAGGGCCCGTACGCCCACAAGCAGGAAGTTGCGGCCAAAAGTGCTCACCAGTTATACTGGCGGTACTCGGCCCATGATGTGGTACTCGGCCCAGGCAGCGCACCACCCAGAAGCCGGCTCCTTGGACGGGGATGCGTCCGGGGCAGCTTAGCATCGAATCGAAAGGGACTGGCAAAGTGCCGTGGGGGTCGTGCATTGGCACAAGGCAGCCGAGCACCAGACCGAGGAGGCAGGGCATGGACGCTAGCCCGCCGCATCCATTGGGGGGGGGGGGGGGGAGGGGCAATCCGGGAGGTTCCGAGCATCGGGCACGGGGGCAGCGTCAGCGCGTGGGCCGTCCGGGGTGAACGGCAACACAGGACGCACGCGTGAGCACGGCTGCCATCGGGGTGCATGGGCTGACGGTCGCCTACCACCGTCTATCTATATACCTGGAGGGCCCGTACGCCCACAAGCAGGAAGTTGCGGCCAAAAGTGCTCACCAGTTATACTGGCGGTACTCGGCCCTTGCTGTGGTACACGGCCCAGGCAATGCGCGACCCAGATGCTGGCTACTTGGACGGGGATGCGTCCGGGGCGGCCTAGCATTAAATCGAAAGGGACAGGCATAGTGCCGTGGGGGTCGGGCATTGCCACAAGGCAGCCGAGCACCGGACGGGGTAGTCGAGCATGGACGCTAGCCCGACGCATCCATGGGGGGGGATGTGTCCGGGGTGGCCTAGCATTAAATCGAAAGGGACAGGCATAGTGCCGTGGGGGTCGGGCATTGCCACAAGGCAGCCGAGCACCGGACGGGGTGGTCGAGCATGGACGCTATTCGGACGCATCGACAGGGGGCAATTCGGGCGATTCTGAGCATCGGCCCCATGGGGCAGCTTCAACGCGTGCACCATCCGGGGTGAACGCCAACAGGCGATGCGCGCGTGAGCGGGGATGCCATCCGGGGGCATGGGCAGACGGTCGCGTCTCAAGCATCGATCCGAACGGGACGAGCATAGCCCCGCGGGGATCCGTCGTCCCCCAATGGCGATCGAGCACCGGGCAGAGGAGGCCGGGCATGGACGCGACCCGGACGGGCAACGACCCCGGGCGATCGGGCAACGACCCGAGGCGCTAGGCCGCCAACTCGCGGCAAAGGGGCATCGATTCGGGAGGGACGGGGCGAGGACGCGGGGCATTCGCGCATCGATCGGGCAATCCGGGTGGTTCCGAGCTGCTTCCCAAGAGCAGTCGGCCGTCCACCACCACTGTCTACCTATATACTTGGAGGGCCTGAACCCCCACAAGCAGGAAGTTGCGGCCAAAAGTGCTCACCAGTTATACTGGCGGTACTCGGCCCTGCCTGTGGTACTCGGCCCTGGCCACACACGCCCCCACAGCTTAATGCTTGGTCGGGGTTGCATCCGGGACGGCCGGGCATCGATCCGAACGCGACGAGCATAGCCCCGAGGGGGTCCGTCTTCCCCACATGGCGACCGAGCGCCGGGCATGGACGCGAGTCGGACGGGCAACGAAACCGGGCGATCGGGCAACGACCCGGGGCGCTAGGCCGCCAACTCGCGGCAAAGGGGCATCGATTCGGGAGGGACGGGACGAGGACGCGGGGCATTCGCGCATCGATCGGGCAATCCGGGTGGTTCCGAGCTGCTTCCCAAGAGCAGTCGGCCATCCACCAACACTGTCTACCTATATACTTGGAGGGCCTGAACCCCCACAAGCAGGAAGTTGCGGCCAAAAGTGCTCACCAGTTATACAGGCGGTACTCGGCCCTGCCTGTGGTACTCGGCCCTGGCCACACACGCCCCCACAGCTTGGTGCTTGGGCGGGGTTGCATCCGGGACGGCCGGCCATCGATCCAAACGCGACGAGCATAGCCCCGAGGGTGTCCGTCGTCCCCCCATGGCGACCGGGCACCGGGCCGATGAGGGCGGGCATGGACACGAGTCGGACGGGCAACGACCCCGGGCACTAGGCCGCCAACTAGCGGCAACGGGGCGAGGATGCCGGGCATTCGGGCATCGATGGGGCTATCCGGGTGGTTCCGAGCTGCTTCCCAAGAGCAGTCGGCCATCCACCACCACTGTCTACCTATATACCTGGAGGGCCTGAACCCCCACAAGCAGGAAGTTGCGGCCAAAAGTGCTCACCAGTTATACTGGCGGTACTCGGCCCAGCCTGTGGTACTCGGCCCTGGCCACACACGCTCCCACAGCATGGTGCTTGGGCGGGGATGCATCCGGGGCGTCTCAGGCATCGATCCGAACGGGATGAGCGTAGCCTCGTGGGGGTCCATCGTCACCCCGTGGCGATCGAGCACCGGGCCGATGTGGCCGGGCATGGACGCGAGTCGGACGGGCAACGACCCCGGGCGATAGGGCAACGACCCGGGGCGCTAGGCCGCAAACCAGCGGCAACGGGGCATCGATTCGGGAGGGACGGGGCGAGGATGCCGGGCATTCGGGCATCGATGGGGCTATCCGGGTGGTTCCGAGCTGCTTCCCAAGAGCAGTCGGCCATCCACCACCACTGTCTACCTATATACCTGGAGGGCCTGAACCCCCACAAGCAGGAAGTTGCGGCCAAAAGTGCTCACCAGTTATACTGGCGGTACTCGGCCCAGCCTGTGGTACTCGGCCCTGGCCACACACGCTCCCACAGCATGGTGCTTGGGCGGGGCTGCATCCGGGGCGTCTCAAGCATCGTTCCGAACGGGATGACCGTATCCCCGTGGGGGTCCATCGTCACCCCGTGGCGATCGAGCACCGGGCCGATGAGGCCGGGCATGGATGCGAGTCGGACGGGCAACGACCCCGGGCGCTAGGCCGCCAACTAGCGGCAACCGGGCATCGATTCGGGAGGGACGGGGCGAGGATGCCGGGCATTCGGGCATCGATGGGGCTATCCGGGTGGTTCCGAGCTGCTTCCCAAGAGCAGTCGGCCATCCACCACCACTGTCTACCTATATACTTGGAGGGCCTGAACCCCCACAAGCAGGAAGTTGCGGCCAAAAGTGCTCACCAGTTATACTGGCGGTACTCGGCCCAGCCTGTGGTACTCGGCCCTGGCCACACCCGCTCCCACAGCATGGTGATTGGGCGGGGTTGCATCCGGGGCGTCTCAGGCATCGATCCGAACGGGATGAGCGTAGCCCCGTGGGGGTCCATCGTCACCCCGTGGCGATCGAGCACCGGGCCGATGTGGCCGGGCATGGACGCGAGTCGGACGGGCAACGACCCCGGGCGATAGGGCAACGACCCGGGGCGCTAGGCCGCCAACCAGCGGCAACGGGGCATCGATTCGGGAGGGACGGGGCGAGGATGCCGGGCATTCGGGCATCGATGGGGCTATCCGGGTGGTTCCGAGCTGCTTCCCAAGAGCAGTCGGCCATCCACCACCACTGTCTACCTATATACCTGGAGGGCCTGAACCCCCACAAGCAGGAAGTTGCGGCCAAAAGTGCTCACCAGTTATACTGGCGGTACTCGGCCCTGGCCACACACGCTCCCACAGCATGGTGCTTGGGCGGGGCTGCATCCGGGGCGTCTCAGGCATCGTTCCGAACGGGATGAGCGTATCCCCGTGGGGGTCCATCGTCACCCCGTGGCGATCGAGCACCGGGCCGATGAGGCCGGGCATGGATGCGAGTCGGACGGGCAACGACCCCGGGCGATCGGGCAACGACCCGGGGCGCTAGGCCGCCAACTAGCGGCAACGGGGCATCGATTCGGGAGGGACGGGGCGAGGATGCCGGGCATTCGGGCATCGATGGGGCCATCCGGGTGGTTCCGAGCTGCTTCCCAAGAGCAGTCGGCCATCCACCACCACTGTCTACCTATATACCTGGAGGGCCTGAACCCCCACAAGCAGGAAGTTGCGGCCAAAAGTGCTCACCAGTTATACTGGCGGTACTCGGCCCAGCCTGTGGTACTCGGCCCTGGCCACACCCGCTCCCACAGCATGGTGCTTTGGCGGGGTTGCATCCGGGGCGTCTCAGGCATCGATCCGAACGGGATGAGCGTAGCCCCGTGGGGGTCCATCGTCACCCCGTGGCGATCGAGCACCGGGCCGATGTGGCCGGGCATGGACGCGAGTCGGACGGGCGATCGGGCAACGACCCGGGGCGCTAGGCCGCCAACTAGCGGCAACGGGGCATCGATTCGGGAGGGACGGGGCGAGGAGGCGGGGCATTCGAGCATCTATGGGGCAATCCGGGTGGTTCCGAGCTGCTTCCATAGAGCAGTCGGCCATCCACCACCACTGTCTACCTATATACCTGGAGGGCCTGAACCCCCACAAGCAGGAAGTTGCGGCCAAAAGTGCTCACCAGTTATACTGGCGGTACTCGGCCCTGGCCACAAACGCTCCCACAGCATGGTGCTTGGGCGGGGCTGCATCCGGGGCGTCTCAGGCATCGTTCCGAACGGGATGAGCGTATCCCCGTGGGGGTCCATCGTCACCCCGTGGCGATCGAGCACCGGGCCGATGAGGCCGGGCATGGATGCGAGTCGGACGGGCAACGACCCCGGGCGATCGGGCAACGACCCGGGGCGCTAGGCCGCCAACTAGCGGCAACGGGGCATCGATTCGGGAGGGACGGGGCGAGGATGCCGGGCATTCGGGCATCGATGGGGCCATCCGGGTGGTTCCGAGCTGCTTCCCAAGAGCAGTCGGCCATCCACCACCACTGTCTACCTATATACCTGGAGGGCCTGAACCCCCACAAGCAGGAAGTTGCGGCCAAAAGTGCTCACCAGTTATACTGGCGGTACTCGGCCCAGCCTGTGGTACTCGGCCCTGGCCACACCCGCTCCCACAGCATGGTGCTTGGGCGGGGTTGCATCCGGGGCGTCTCAGGCATCGATCCGAACGGGATGAGCGTAGCCCCGTGGGGGTCCATCGTCACCCCGTGGCGATCGAGCACCGGGCCGATGTGGCCGGGCATGGACGCGAGTCGGACGGGCGATCGGGCAACGACCCGGGGCGCTAGGCCGCCAACTAGCGGCAACGGGGCATCGATTCGGGAGGGACGGGGCGAGGAGGCGGGGCATTCGAGCATCTATGGGGCAATCCGGGTGGTTCCGAGCTGCTTCCATAGAGCAGTCGGCCATCCACCACCACTGTCTACCTATATACCTGGAGGGCCTGAACCCCCACAAGCAGGAAGTTGCGGCCAAAAGTGCTCACCAGTTATACTGGCGGTACTCGGCCCAGCCTGTGGTACTCGGCCCTGGCCACACCCGCTCCCACAGCATGGTGCTTGGGCGGGGTTGCATCCGGGGCGTCTCAGGCATCGATCCGAACGGGATGAGCGTAGCCCCGTGGGGGTCCATCGTCACCCCGTGGCGATCGAGCACCGGGCCGATGTGGCCGGGCATGGACGCGAGTCGGACGGGCGATCGGGCAACGACCCGGGGCGCTAGGCCGCCAACTAGCGGCAACGGGGCATCGATTCGGGAGGGACGGGGCGAGGAGGCGGGGCATTCGAGCATCTATGGGGCAATCCGGGTGGTTCCGAGCTGCTTCCATAGAGCAGTCGGCCATCCACCACCACTGTCTACCTATATACTTGGAGGGCCTGAACCCACACAAGCAGGAAGTTGCGGCCAAAAGTGCTCACCAGTTATACTGGTGGTACTCGGCCCAGCCTGTGGTACTCGGCCCTGGCCACACACGCCCCCACTGCATGGTGCTTGGGCGGGGTTGCATGCGGGACGGCCGTGCATCGGTCCGAACGCGACCAGCATAGCCCCGAGGGTGCCCGTC
>JASFXW010000624.1:0-2500 GCA_030490835.1 Annona cherimola | reverse complement strand
GGACGGGCGCGCCCGCACGCGAAAGTCAACCATCGCAACCGCCGTCGGCCGTCCGGGGGGACGAGGACGGGAGCACAGCTACACCCACAGCCGAGAGACAAATCGAATAGAGGGACAGGCACCGATCGAGGCACAGCTCGAGTCCGCACAGAGGCCGCCAATGCAAGGCAAGGCGATCAATGGGGAATGGAGCTGGACGGGCGCGCCCGCACGCGAAAGCCGACCGAAGCAACCCCGCGTCAACCGACCAAGTGGACGAGGACGGGAGCACCGCTACAGTGCACAGCCGAGGGACATATCGTATCGAGGGACGGGGACCGACCGAGGCGCAGCCCGCGTCCGCATTGCTCGCCCAGGAGTGCTGGGAGAACGCGGCGCACGAGAGCTGGACGGGCGCGACCGCACGCGAAAGCCAACCATCGCAACCACCGTCGCCCGTCCCGGAGGACGAGGATTTGAGCACTGCAAAAACCCACAGCCGAGGGACATATCGAATCGAGGGACACGGACCGATAGGGGCACAGCTCGCGTCCGCACGATGCCAGGCAAAGCGATCAGTGGGAATAGAGCTGGACGGGCGCGCCCGCACGCGAAAGCCAACCATCGCAACCCCCGTCGCCCGTCCAGGAGGACGAGGACGGGAGCACAGCTACACCCACAGCCGAGGGACATATCGAATCGAGGGACTGGGACCGATCGAGGCACAGCTCGCGTCCGCACAGAGGCCGTGCAAGGCCAGGCGATCAGTGGGGAACAGAGCTGGACGGGCGCGCCCGCACGCGAAAGCCGACCGAAGCAACCCCGCGTCAACCGACCAAGTGGACGAGGACGGGAGCACCGCTACAGTGCACAGCCGAGGGACATATCGAATCGAGGGACGGGGACCGACCGAGGCGCAGCCCGCGTCCGCATTGCTCGCCCAGGAGTGCGGGGAGAACACTGCGCACGAGAGCTGGACGGGCGCGCCCGCACGCGATAGCCAACCATCGCAACCACCGTCGACTGTCCCGGAGGACCAGGACGGAAGCACTGTAAAACCCACATCCGAGGGACACATCGAATCGAGGGACAGGGACCGATCGAGGCACAGCTCGCGTCCGCACAGAGGCCGCCATGCAAGGCAAGGCGATCAATGGGGAAACGAGCTGGACGGGCGCGCCCGCACGCGAGAGCCAACCATCGCAACCCCCGTCGCCCGTCCTGGAGGACGAGGACGGGAGCACAGCTACACCCACAGCCGAGGGACATATGGAATAAAGGGACAGGGACCGATCGAGGCACAGCTCGCGTCCGCACAGAGGCCGCCGTGCAAGGCAAGGCGATCAGTGGGGAACGGAGCTGGACGGGCGCGCCCGCACGCGAAATCCGACCAAAGCAACCCCGCGTCACCCGACCAAGAGGACGGGGACGGGAGCACTGCTACAGGCACAGCCGAGGGACATATCGAATCGAGGGACATGGACTGAACGAGGCGCAGCCCGCGTCCGCATTGCTCGCCCAGGAGTGCAGGGAGAACGCTGCGCACGAGAGCTGGACGGGCGCGCCCGCACGCGATAGCCAACCATCAAAACCACCGTCGCCCGACCCGGGGGACGAGGACGGGAGCACTGCAAAACCCACAGCCGAGGGACAGGGACAGGGACCGATCGAGGCACAGCCCGCGTCCGCGCAGCTCGCCCAGGAGTGCTGGGAGAACGATGCGCACGAGAGCTGGACGGGCGCGCCCGCACGCGAAAGCCATCCATCGCAGCCCCGCGTCGCCCGTCCGGGAGGACGAGGACGGGAGCAGCTCGGAACCCACAGTCGAGGGACAGGGACCGATCCGGGCGCAGCTCGCACCCACACGTATCGCCCTGCAGTGCAGGGAGACCAGTGGGGAACGGCTGGACGGGCGCGCCCGCACGCGGAAGGCAACCGTCAGCACCCCGCGTCGCCCATTCGTGAGGACGGGGACGGGGGCAGTGCAAAACCCACAGTCGAGGAACAAATCGAGTCGAGGGGCAGGGACAGATTGAGGCGCAGCTCACGTCTGCTCACGTACCAAGCAATGCAGGGTGATCGAGGCGGACAAGCTGGACGGGCGCGCCTGCACGCGTAAACAGCAGGGGGGACTGGTTGGGGGAGCGGAGGGGGGCAGCTGCCCGGGAGCAACGTCCAGCGGTGTGGCTCACACTACACGGTGGACGGTTACCCTCGGGCAGCAAACGGGCGCGCCCGCACGCGAACTCAGAATGGGGTGTTGGGGGCTTATGGGTGCAAATCTGCAAACTAGGCGGATGACGACTGCGACGTAAAGGGTACTGGACTGGACGGGCATGACAAGCACATCGCCCAGGACCGCAACAAGGAGAGGACGGATCAAGCAGATTGGAGCGGGTGAGAGGCGGGAAGGATGCAAGGAGGAAGACGGACAACCATCCGCCCCAAGGGCAGCGTCGACGCGTGCACCGACCGTGGTGAACGCCATCAGACGATGCGCGGGTGAGCGGGGATGCCATCC
>JASFXW010000623.1:12500-29057 GCA_030490835.1 Annona cherimola | reverse complement strand
GGATCGATGGCCGAGCGGCAAGGCACCACGCGCCCACTGCCACGAATCGACCCGAAGAGGCTGTCCGACTGTCTCCCTGAGCCCGATCGGGTGACACGGGGTGCACCCATGCGACCCACGCCCGATCGCCCCATGTCGGTGATCGAGAGCATATGTCCCGTCGATGCCCGACTGCCATGGATCGGTGCTCGGCTGCCCCATAACCATGCCCAGTCGCCCTCGATCGATGCCCGCCCGCCTCGGAACGACGCCCGGCCCATCCGGGCCGGTGTTCGCTAGCCGCGAATCGATGCCCGACCGCCCTGGACGGATGCCCGATATCCCCGAGACACACTGGATCGACACTCGTCCACACCGGATCCATTCCGGACTGCCCCGGACCGATGCTCGAGCACCACGGAACCAAGCCCCATAGCCCCCCGATCGCCCGGGGTCGTTGCCCGTCCGACTCGCGTCCATGCCCGGCCTCCTCGGACCGGCGCTCGGTCGCCATGGGGGGACGACGGGCACCCTCGGGGCTATGCTGGTCGCGTTCGGACCGATGCACGGCCGTCCCGCATGCAACCCCGCCCAAGCACCATGCAGTGGGGGCGTGTGTGGCCAGGGCCGAGTACCACAGGCTGGGCCGAGTACCACCAGTATAACTGGTGAGCACTTTTGGCCGCAACTTCCTGCTTGTGTGGGTTCAGGCCCTCCAAGTATATAGGTAGACAGTGGTGGTGGATGGCCGACTGCTCTATGGAAGCAGCTCGGAACCACCCGGATTGCCCCATAGATGCTCGAATGCCCCGCCTCCTCGCCCCGTCCCTCCCGAATCGATGCCCCGTTGCCGCTAGTTGGCGGCCTAGCGCCCCGGGTCGTTGCCCGATCGCCCGTCCGACTCGCGTCCATGCCCGGCCACATCGGCCCGGTGCTCGATCGCCACGGGGTGACGATGGACCCCCACGGGGCTACGCTCATCCCGTTCGGATCGATGCCTGAGACGCCCCGGATGCAACCCCGCCCAAGCACCATGCTGTGGGAGCGGGTGTGGCCAGGGCCGAGTACCACAGGCTGGGCCGAGTACCGCCAGTATAACTGGTGAGCACTTTTGGCCGCAACTTCCTGCTTGTGGGGGTTCAGGCCCTCCAGGTATATAGGTAGACAGTGGTGGTGGATGGCCGACTGCTCTATGGAAGCAGCTCGGAACCACCCGGATTGCCCCATAGATGCTCGAATGCCCCGCCTCCTCGCCCCGTCCCTCCCGAATCGATGCCCCGTTGCCGCTAGTTGGCGGCCTAGCGCCCCGGGTCGTTGCTCGATCGCCCGTCCGACTCGCGTCCATGCCCGGCCACATCGGCCCGGTGCTCGATCGCCACGGGGTGACGATGGACCCCCACGGGGCTACGCTCATCCCGTTCGGATCGATGCCTGAGACGCCCCGGATGCAACCCCGCCCAAGCACCATGCTGTGGGAGCGGGTGTGGCCAGGGCCGAGTACCACAGGCTGGGCCGAGTACCGCCAGTATAACTGGTGAGCACTTTTGGCCGCAACTTCTGCTTGTGGGGGTTCAGGCCCTCCAGGTATATAGGTAGACAGTGGTGGTGGATGGCCGACTGCTCTTGGGAAGCAGCTCGGAACCACCCGGATGGCCCCATCGATGCCCGAATGCCCGGCATCCTCGCCCCGTCCCTCCCGAATCGATGCCCCGTTGCCGCTAGTTGGCGGCCTAGCGCCCCGGGTCGTTGCCCGATCGCCCGGGGTCGTTGCCCGTCCGACTCGCATCCATGCCCGGCCTCATCGGCCCGGTGCTCGATCGCCACGGGGTGACGATGGACCCCCACGGGGATACGCTCATCCCGTTCGGAACGATGCCTGAGACGCCCCGGATGCAGCCCCGCCCAAGCACCATGCTGTGGGAGCGTGTGTGGCCAGGGCCGAGTACCGCCAGTATAACTGGTGAGCACTTTTGGCCGCAACTTCCTGCTTGTGGGGGTTCAGGCCCTCCAGGTATATAGGTAGACAGTGGTGGTGGATGGCCGACTGCTCTTGGGAAGCAGCTCGGAACCACCCGGATAGCCCCATCGATGCCCGAATGCCCGGCATCCTCGCCCCGTCCCTCCCGAATCGATGCCCCGTTGCCGCTGGTTGGCGGCCTAGCGCCCCGGGTCGTTGCCCTATCGCCCGGGGTCGTTGCCCGTCCGACTCGCGTCCATGCCCGGCCACATCGGCCCGGTGCTCGATCGCCACGGGGTGACGATGGACCCCCACGGGGCTACGCTCATCCCGTTCGGATCGATGCCTGAGACGCCCCGGATGCAACCCCGCCCAATCACCATGCTGTGGGAGCGGGTGTGGCCAGGGCCGAGTACCACAGGCTGGGCCGAGTACCGCCAGTATAACTGGTGAGCACTTTTGGCCGCAACTTCCTGCTTGTGGGGGTTCAGGCCCTCCAAGTATATAGGTAGACAGTGGTGGTGGATGGCCGACTGCTCTTGGGAAGCAGCTCGGAACCACCCGGATAGCCCCATCGATGCCCGAATGCCCGGCATCCTCGCCCCGTCCCTCCCGAATCGATGCCCGGTTGCCGCTAGTTGGCGGCCTAGCGCCCGGGGTCGTTGCCCGTCCGACTCGCATCCATGCCCGGCCTCATCGGCCCGGTGCTCAATCGCCACGGGGTGACGATGGACCCCCACGGGGATACGGTCATCCCGTTCGGAACGATGCTTGAGACGCCCCGGATGCAGCCCCGCCCAAGCACCATGCTGTGGGAGCGTGTGTGGCCAGGGCCGAGTACCACAGGCTGGGCCGAGTACCGCCAGTATAACTGGTGAGCACTTTTGGCCGCAACTTCCTGCTTGTGGGGGTTCAGGCCCTCCAGGTATATAGGTAGACAGTGGTGGTGGATGGCCGACTGCTCTTGGGAAGCAGCTCGGAACCACCCGGATAGCCCCATCGATGCCCGAATGCCCGGCATCCTCGCCCCGTCCCTCCCGAATCGATGCCCCGTTGCCGCTGGTTTGCGGCCTAGCGCCCCGGGTCGTTGCCCTATCGCCCGGGGTCGTTGCCCGTCCGACTCGCGTCCATGCCCGGCCACATCGGCCCGGTGCTCGATCGCCACGGGGTGACGATGGACCCCCACGGGGCTACGCTCATCCCGTTCGGATCGATGCCTGAGACGCCCCGGATGCATCCCCGCCCAAGCACCATGCTGTGGGAGCGTGTGTGGCCAGGGCCGAGTACCACAGGCTGGGCCGAGTACCGCCAGTATAACTGGTGAGCACTTTTGGCCGCAACTTCCTGCTTGTGGGGGTTCAGGCCCTCCAGGTATATAGGTAGACAGTGGTGGTGGATGGCCGACTGCTCTTGGGAAGCAGCTCGGAACCACCCGGATAGCCCCATCGATGCCCGAATGCCCGGCATCCTCGCCCCGTTGCCGCTAGTTGGCGGCCTAGTGCCCGGGGTCGTTGCCCGTCCGACTCGTGTCCATGCCCGCCCTCATCGGCCCGGTGCCCGGTCGCCATGGGGGGACGACGGACACCCTCGGGGCTATGCTCGTCGCGTTTGGATCGATGGCCGGCCGTCCCGGATGCAACCCCGCCCAAGCACCAAGCTGTGGGGGCGTGTGTGGCCAGGGCCGAGTACCACAGGCAGGGCCGAGTACCGCCAGTATAACTGGTGAGCACTTTTGGCCGCAACTTCCTGCTTGCGGGGGTTCAGGCCCTCCAAGTATATAGGTAGACAGTGTTGGTGGATGGCCGACTGCTCTTGGGAAGCAGCTCGGAACCACCCGGATTGCCCGATCGATGCGCGAATGCCCCGCGTCCTCGTCCCTTCCCTCCCGAATCGATGCCCCTTTGCCGCGAGTTGGCGGCCTAGCGCCCCGGGTCGTTGCCCGATCGCCCGGTTTCGTTGCCCGTCCGACTCGCGTCCATGCCCGGCGCTCGGTCGCCATGTGGGGAAGACGGACCCCCTCGGGGCTATGCTCGTCGCGTTCGGATCGATGCCCGGCCGTCCCGGATGCAACCCCGACCAAGCATTAAGCTGTGGGGGCGTGTGTGGCCAGGGCCGAGTACCACAGGCAGGGCCGAGTACCGCCAGTATAACTGGTGAGCACTTTTGGCCGCAACTTCCTGCTTGTGGGGGTTCAGGCCCTCCAAGTATATAGGTAGACAGTGGTGGTGGACGGCCGACTGCTCTTGGGAAGCAGCTCGGAACCACCCGGATTGCCCGATCGATGCGCGAATGCCCCGCGTCCTCGCCCCGTCCCTCCCGAATCGATGCCCCTTTGCCGCGAGTTGGCGGCCTAGCGCCTCGGGTCGTTGCCCGATCGCCCGGGGTCGTTGCCCGTCCGGGTCGCGTCCATGCCCGGCCTCCTCTGCCCGGTGCTCGATCGCCATTGGGGGACGACGGATCCCCGCGGGGCTATGCTCGTCCCGTTCGGATCGATGCTTGAGACGCGACCGTCTGCCCATGCCCCCGGATGGCATCCCCGCTCACGCGCGCATCGCCTGTTGGCGTTCACCCCGGATGGTGCACGCGTTGAAGCTGCCCCATGGGGCCGATGCTCAGAATCGCCCGAATTGCCCCCTGTCGATGCGTCCGAATAGCGTCCATGCTCGACCACCCCGTCCGGTGCTCGGCTGCCTTGTGGCAATGCCCGACCCCCACGGCACTATGCCTGTCCCTTTCGATTTAATGCTAGGCCACCCCGGACACATCCCCCCCCATGGATGCGTCGGGCTAGCGTCCATGCTCGACCACCCCGTCCGGTGCTCGGCTGCCTTGTGGCAATGCCCGACCCCCACGGCACTATGCCTGTCCCTTTCGATTTAATGCTAGGCCGCCCCGGACGCATCCCCGTCCAAGTAGCCAGCATCTGGGTCGCGCATTGCCTGGGCCGTGTACCACAGCAAGGGCCGAGTACCGCCAGTATAACTGGTGAGCACTTTTGGCCGCAACTTCCTGCTTGTGGGCGTACGGGCCCTCCAGGTATATAGATAGACGGTGGTAGGCGACCGTCAGCCCATGCACCCCGATGGCAGCCGTGCTCACGCGTGCGTCCTGTGTTGCCGTTCACCCCGGACGGCCCACGCGCTGACGCTGCCCCCGTGCCCGATGCTCGGAACCTCCCGGATTGCCCCTCCCCCCCCCCCCAATGGATGCGTCGGGCTAGCGTCCATGCCCTGCCTCCTCGGTCTGGTGCTCGGCTGCCTTGTGCCAATGCACGACCCCCACGGCACTTTGCCAGTCCCTTTCGATTCGATGCTAAGCTGCCCCGGACGCATCCCCGTCCAAGGAGCCGGCTTCTGGGTGGTGCGCTGCCTGGGCCGAGTACCACATCATGGGCCGAGTACCGCCAGTATAACTGGTGAGCACTTTTGGCCGCAACTTCCTGCTTGTGGGCGTACGGGCCCTCCAGGTATATAGATAGACGGTGGTAGGCGACCGTCCGCCCATGCACCCGGGTGGCATCCCCGCTCACCCGTGCATCGTCTGATGCCGTTTGCCCCGGACGGCGCATGCGTTGACGTTGGCCCCGTGCCCGATGCTCGGAACCTCCCGGATTGCCCCACCCCCATCGATGCGTCGGGCTAGCGTCCATGCCTGGCCACCTCGGTCAGGTGCTCGGCTGTGCCTGTGGCAATGCACGACCCCCACGGCACTCTGCCCGTCCCTTTGGATACGATGCTAAGCTGCCCCGGACGCATCCCCGTCCATGGAGCCAGCTTCTGGGTCGTGCACTGCCTGGGCCGAGTACCAGAGCATGGGCCGAGTACCGCCAGTATAACTGGTGAGCACTTTTGGCCGCAACTTCCTGCTTGTGGGCGGACGGGCCCTCCAAGTATATAGGTAGAAGGTGGTATGCGACCGTCCGCCCATGCCCCCGGATGGCATCCCCGCTCACCCGCGCATCGTCTGATGGCGTTCACCACGGTCGGTGCACGCGTCGACGCTGCCCTTGGGGCGGATGGTTGTCCGTCTTCCTCCTTGCATCCTTCCCGCCTCTCACCCGCTCCAATCTGCTTGATCCGTCCTCTCCTTGTTGCGGTCCTGGGCGATGTGCTTGTCATGCCCGTCCAGTCCAGTACCCTTTACGTCGCAGTCGTCATCCGCCTAGTTTGCAGATTTGCACCCATAAGCCCCCAACACCCCATTCTGAGTTCGCGTGCGGGCGCGCCCGTTTGCTGCCCGAGGGTAACCGTCCACCGTGTAGTGTGAGCCACACCGCTGGACGTTGCTCCCGGGCAGCTGCCCCCCTCCGCTCCCCCAACCAGTCCCCCCTGCTGTTTACGCGTGCAGGCGCGCCCGTCCAGCTTGTCCGCCTCGATCACCCTGCATTGCTTGGTACGTGAGCAGACGTGAGCTGCGCCTCAATCTGTCCCTGCCCCTCGACTCGATTTGTTCCACGACTGTGGGTTTTGCACTGCCCCCGTCCCCGTCCTCACGAATGGGCGACGCGGGGTGCTGACGGTTGCCTTCCGCGTGCGGGCGCGCCCGTCCAGCCGTTCCCCACTGGTCTCCCTGCACTGCAGGGCGATACGTGTGGGTGCGAGCTGCGCCCGGATCGGTCCCTGTCCCTCGACTGTGGGTTCCGAGCTGCTCCCGTCCTCGTCCTCCCGGACGGGCGACGCGGGGCTGCGATGGATGGCTTTCGCGTGCGGGCGCGCCCGTCCAGCTCTCGTGCGCATCGTTCTCCCAGCACTCCTGGGCGAGCTGCGCGGACGCGGGCTGTGCCTCGATCGGTCCCTGTCCCTGTCCCTCGGCTGTGGGTTTTGCAGTGCTCCCGTCCTCGTCCCCCGGGTCGGGCGACGGTGGTTTTGATGGTTGGCTATCGCGTGCGGGCGCGCCCGTCCAGCTCTCGTGCGCAGCGTTCTCCCTGCACTCCTGGGCGAGCAATGCGGACGCGGGCTGCGCCTCGTTCAGTCCATGTCCCTCGATTCGATATGTCCCTCGGCTGTGCCTGTAGCAGTGCTCCCGTCCCCGTCCTCTTGGTCGGGTGACGCGGGGTTGCTTTGGTCGGATTTCGCGTGCGGGCGCGCCCGTCCAGCTCCGTTCCCCACTGATCGCCTTGCCTTGCACGGCGGCCTCTGTGCGGACGCGAGCTGTGCCTCGATCGGTCCCTGTCCCTTTATTCCATATGTCCCTCGGCTGTGGGTGTAGCTGTGCTCCCGTCCTCGTCCTCCAGGACGGGCGACGGGGGTTGCGATGGTTGGCTCTCGCGTGCGGGCGCGCCCGTCCAGCTCGTTTCCCCATTGATCGCCTTGCCTTGCATGGCGGCCTCTGTGCGGACGCGAGCTGTGCCTCGATCGGTCCCTGTCCCTCGATTCGATGTGTCCCTCGGATGTGGGTTTTACAGTGCTTCCGTCCTGGTCCTCCGGGACAGTCGACGGTGGTTGCGATGGTTGGCTATCGCGTGCGGGCGCGCCCGTCCAGCTCTCGTGCGCAGCGTTCTCCCCGCACTCCTGGGCGAGCAATGCGGACGCGGGCTGCGCCTCGGTCGGTCCCCGTCCCTCGATTCGATATGTCCCTCGGCTGTGCACTGTAGCGGTGCTCCCGTCCTCGTCCACTTGGTCGGTTGACGCGGGGTTGCTTCGGTCGGCTTTCGCGTGCGGGCGCGCCCGTCCAGCTCTGTTCCCCACTGATCGCCTTGCCTTGCACGGCCTCTGTGCGGACGCGAGCTGTGCCTCGATCGGTCCCAGTCCCTCGATTCGATATGTCCCTCGGCTGTGGGTGTAGCTGTGCTCCCGTCCTCGTCCTCCTGGACGGGCGACGGGGGTTGCGATGGTTGGCTTTCGCGTGCGGGCGCGCCCGTCCAGCTCTATTCCCACTGATCGCTTTGCCTGGCATCGTGCGGACGCGAGCTGTGCCCCTATCGGTCCGTGTCCCTCGATTCGATATGTCCCTCGGCTGTGGGTTTTTGCAGTGCTCAAATCCTCGTCCTCCGGGACGGGCGACGGTGGTTGCGATGGTTGGCTTTCGCGTGCGGTCGCGCCCGTCCAGCTCTCGTGCGCCGCGTTCTCCCAGCACTCCTGGGCGAGCAATGCGGACGCGGGCTGCGCCTCGGTCGGTCCCCGTCCCTCGATCCGATATGTCCCTCGGCTGTGCACTGTAGCGGTGCTCCCGTCCTCGTCCACTTGGTCGGTTGACGCGGGGTTGCTTCGGTCGGCTTTCGCGTGCGGGCGCGCCCGTCCAGCTCCATTCCCCATTGATCGCCTTGCCTTGCATTGGCGGCCTCTGTGCGGACTCGAGCTGTGCCTCGATCGGTGCCTGTCCCTCTATTCGATTTGTCTCTCGGCTGTGGGTGTAGCTGTGCTCCCGTCCTCGTCCCCCCGGACGGGCGACGGCGGTTGCGATGGTTGACTTTCGCGTGCGGGCGCGCCCGTCCAGCTCTATTCCCCATTGATCGCCTTGCCTTGCATGGCGGCCTCTGTGCGGACGCGAGCTGTGCCTCGATCGGTCCCTGTCCCTCTATTCGATATGTCCATCGGCTGTGGGTTTTTGCAGTGCTCCAATCCTCGTCCTCCGGGACGGGCGACGGTCGTTCAGTCCATGTCCCTCGATTCGATATGTCCCTCGGCTGTGCCTGTAGCAGTGCTCCCGTCCCCGTCCTCTTGGATGGGCGACGCGGGGTTGCGATGGTCGCCTTTCGCGTGCGGGCGCGCCCGTCCAGCTCTATTCCCCATTGATCGCCTTGCCTTGCATGGCGGCCTCTGTGCGGACTCGAGCTGTGCCTCGATCGGTGCCTGTCCCTCCATTCGATTTGTCCCTCGGCTGTGGGTGTAGCTGTGCTCCCGTCCTCGTCCCCCCGGACGGGCGACGGGGGTTGCGATGGTTGGCTTTCGCGTGCGGGCGCGCCCGTCCAGCTCTATTCCCCATTGATCGCCTTGCCTTGCATGGCGGACTCTGTGCGGACGCGAGCTGTGCCTCGATCGGTCCCTGTCCCTCTATTCGATATGTCCGTCGGCTGTGAGTTCTGCTGTGCTCCCGTCCGCGTCCTCCGGGACGGGCTGCGGGGGTTGCGATGGTTGGCTCTCGCGTGCCGGGCTGCGCCTCGGTCAGTCCTTGTCCCTCGATCCGATATGTCCCTCGGCTGTGTGTAGCAGTGCTCCCGTCCCCGTCCTCTTGGATGGGCGACGCGGGGTTGCGATGGTCGGCTTTCGCGTGCGGGCGCGCCCGTCCAGCTCGATTCCCCCTTGATCGCCTTGCCTTGCACGGAGACCTCTGTGCGGACGCGAGCTGTGCCTCGATCGGTCCCTGTCCCTCGGCTGTGGGTTTTGCTGTGCTCCCGTCCTCGTCCTCCTGGACGGGCGACGCGGGGTTTCGATGGCTGGCTTTCGCCTGGCATGGCGACCTGTGCGGTCGCTAGCTGTGCCTCGAACGGTCCCTGTCCCTCGATTCGATTTGTCCCTCGGCTGTGGGTTTTGCGAGGCCCCCGTCCTCGTCCTCTTGGTCGGGCGACGCGGGGTGGCGATGTTTGGCTTCCGCGTGCGGGCGCGCCCGTCCTGCTCTCGTCTGCATGGGTCGCCCAGCACTGCAGGGCGATCTGTGCGGGCGGGAACTGTGCCTCGATCGGTCCCTGTCCCTCGATTCGATTTGTCCCTCGGCTGTGGGTTTTTGCGTGGCCCCCGTCCTCGTCCTCTTGGACGGGCGACGCGGGGTGGCGATGGTTGGCTTCCGCGTGGGGGCTTGCCCGTCCAGCTCTCGTCCGCATTTTCGCCCAGCGCTCCTGGGCAAGCAGCGCGGACGTGAGCTGTGCCTCGATCGGTCCCTGTCCCTCGATTCGATTAGTCCCTCGGCTGTGGGTTTTGCTGTGCTCCTGTCCTCGTCCTCCTGGACGGGCGACGCAGGGTTGCGTTGGTTGGCTTCCGCGTGCGGGCGCGCCCGTCCCGCTCTCGTCTGCATGGGTCGCCCAGCACTGCAGGGCGATCTGTGCGGGCGGGAACTGTGCCTCGATCTTGTCCCGGTGCCTTGAATCGATTTGTCCCTCGGATGCTTGTGTCGCACTTCCCCCGTCGCCGTCGTCATTGACCTGCGAGGGGGGGTGGTGCCCGTGGGTCGCATCCTTTGTGGGGCGATCCACTAATGTTTACGCTGCCTTGGAACTCGGATGTGGTTTTTGTTGCCTCGACTGTTGGATGAGTGGTTTGGCTGCTTCTCTCGATTCCGCGCTGAGCAAGCGTCCAGTGGCGTTCGTGCCTCCGGTTCCAATCGCGCACCCGATCCTCTGCGCTGAACAGTGCATGGTGGTGCCGGCTGGAGTCCTTGCGCATGCCGCCTTGGGCGACTGTGAGTGCGTGTGAGTGGTGTTATGCGTTGACGTTCTTGCGGGCTCCCTGTGGCATCCCACGGCCAACCGCTCGAGGACGTTCGCCGTCGTGCTATCGGCCCCTGCGGGGGACGCGTGCGCTCCCTCCCGGGTCCGTGTTCCTGTTGCCTGTGCTTTCTACCCCGTGCTTGCACGAGGGGTACCGGTGCTGGTTGTTGAGATGGCGCTGCACCCGGCCGCCCTCGATGCCTAGGAGCCCCTCGGGCTTTTTCTGGGATCGTTGTGCGGCGGGCGTCTGTCGGTGGCTGCTGTGCGTTGGTGCCCCTGCTGGGGATGGGGGGGCTCCCAACGACCTCGGCGCCAGTGTGGGCTTTCGGATGCGGTGGATGCCGGCGGGCGGGCTCATCTCCCCCCCGTCGTGCCCTCCTCTCGGTTGGTTGGCTGTCGGAATAATAATACAAAGAGCACCCTGCTCCGTCATGGGACTCCGCAGGTCGGGGCCTTGGCGGCGCAGGCGTCGCAGAGGGCTGCTACCTGGTTGATCCTGCCAGTAGTCATATGCTTGTCTCAAAGATTAAGCCATGCATGTGTAAGTATGAACGATTTCGGACTGTGAAACTGCGAATGGCTCATTAAATCAGTTATAGTTTGTTTGATGGTAATTGCTACTCGGATAACCGTAGTAATTCTAGAGCTAATACGTGCAACAAACCCCGACTCCTGGAAGGGATGCATTTATTAGATAAAAGGCCGACGCGGGCTCGTCCCGTCGCTCTGATGATTCATGATAACTTGACGGATCGCACGGCCCTTGTGCCGGCGACGCATCATTCAAATTTCTGCCCTATCAACTTTCGATGGTAGGATATTGGCCTACGACGGTGGTGACGGGTGACGGAGAATTAGGGTTCGATTCCGGAGAGGGAGCCTGAGAAACGGCTACCACATCCAAGGAAGGCAGCAGGCGCGCAAATTACCCAATCCTGACACGGGGAGGTAGTGACAATAAATAACAATACCGGGCTCTTCGAGTCTGGTAATTGGAATGAGTACAATCTAAATCCCTTAACGAGGATCAATTGGAGGGCAAGTGTAACCCCCTTGCACGCTGGATAGGCGGATGGACGGATAGGCGGACGATCGCGCGGGCAGACGCGGGCGAGACGCCAAGTCCTTGACGTGAGCGCGGCACGTCTTGGACGTGATTCGGGACGGATCACTGATGCGCGGCATCATGCTGCACGGGGCGACACAGCATGGCGAGTCGGGACTAGCATTGGACGCCATGCACGCTGACGGGACGCTGACGGGATGCTGGTTGCTCATGTGGCGCACGGTCACATCTGACTAAGCGGACTTGGACCAAGTCTTAGCTGATGTGGACCACTCTCCTTGAGAAGGGGAAGTAGTGGGACAACTCACCATGGGTAGTGGGGAGCCTCTCCCAAGTAGTGGGGCATGTGGCGCTTATCCCTTGTGGCAAGGGAGGACATGTGTCAACGTGGGAGTTATCCATGGGGGTAGTGGGAGAGGTGCTCCCAAGTGTATTTAAACCCTTGAATCCTTCCTCATTCGGTGTGGAAAGCAAGCTATAGCTGTAACGCTGTGGGGATTTTGGGTGTGAGCTTTGTACAGCCGGGCTATTCCTTTTTATTGAAAGGTTTGGAAGTGTTCCTGTAATTCTCCTCTCCCTCTCTTGAGTTTTCGGTTTTCCTATCACTCTAACCTCTTTCTAAAGCGGTAAGGCTGCTAAGGCTTGGCAAACCTTAGGCCGGTTGCAAGTTTGTTCATAGTCCACGTTCAGGCTTGTAACAGTTGTGGTATCAGAGCCCTGTTTCTTTCCTTTTGGGTGAATTAACATGGCAGATCGAGGTGCGATGGGTCCGTTGGAAGAACGAATCTCTCAACTCGAGCAGCGTGTGGCTGGGCTCGCTGCCGAGACAGAGTCGTTGGAATCGAATGCTTCTGATGACTTTGGCGCAAAGTTGGTGGGAATAGCGGAACGGGTTGAGTCCTTAGAAGTTGCCCAAGCTGCGTTGCTGACCAAGGTCGATGGGCTGGTCGACGAGGTCTTCGTTTTGAGGAAAGCATTGTTGGGAGCAAGCTCTTCCTCAGATGGGCACAAAACTAAGGTACCTAATCCCTCTCCTTATCCTGGTACACGTAATGCTAAGGAATTGGAGAATTTTCTGTGGGATATGGAACAGTATTTCAAAGCTGCTCGGACACCCGAAAATGAGATGCTCACCATCTCATGCTTGCATTTGACTGGGGATGCAAAACTTTGGTGGCGCAATCGCGTGGAGGACGTGGTTCGTCCCAAGATCACGACGTGGGCTGAGATGAAGGCGGAACTGCGGGACCAGTTTTTGCCTTGTAATGTCGCATGGTTGGCCAGAGAGTCTCTTCGAAATCTCAAGCACACCGGCACTGTGCGAGAGTATGTGAAAAACTTTCAGTCCCTTATGTTGAACGTGAAGAACATGTCTGAGGACGACAAGCTCTTCAACTTCATGACTGGTCTTCAGTCATGGGCACAAGCCGAACTGCGACGGCAGGGTGTCAAAGACTTAGCTGTGGCTATCTCTGCGGCGGAGAGCCTTGCTGACTACAAGGCGAACCAGGGAACGCTAGATAAGAAGAAGAAACCTTTCTCTAAAGGCATTGGGAAGGCAAAGAAAGCTGACGGTCAGGGCAGCGACACAAAGTCGAAGGGCTCAAAAGCGGCTCCTTCATCAGGTTGCTTCATCTGCAAGGGCCAGCATTTTGCCAGGGAATGCCCGAAACGTGAAAAGGTTGCGGCTATAGTCATGACCGAGGACGACCAGGGGGAGTCGCCTGCTCGGGTAAACCAGTTGCAGTTGGTGAATGCAATAACAACCGGGGACAGAAATGTTACGAAAGGCCTCATGTATGTACCAATCATCCTGAATGGGCACAAGTGCAGCGGGATGGTTGATACAGGTGCGACTCATACCTTTATCTCTGATAAATGTGTTTCACGTTTTGGTCTCAATCTTGAAAAGGGACAGAGCCGAATCAAGGCTGTGAACTCGGAGGCGAAACCTATTGCCGGTGTTGCTCGGGACGTTCCATTAGTAGTGGGTGGATGGCAAGGCCGAATCACCATGAACGCGGTACCCCTGGACGACTTTGAGGTGATACTGGGCTTGGATTTCATAACACAAGCACAGGCGTGGGTGGTTCCACACCTCAAGGGCGTGCTCATCACTGGTAACTCCGAATCTTGCTTCGTTTCTTGTTCTTTTCAGACAAGCCAGAGTAATGTGGAGTTGGTCTCCGCATTACAACTTAAAGACGGTTTGAGGAAGGGAAATCCAACCTTCCTGGCAACCCTCATTGAGGAGGGGATTACGTTGGAGTCCGAGGTGCCTACTGCGATCAGTGAGGTATTGCGTGAGTACGAGGAGTTGATGCCACCACAGTTGCCAAAGGAACTCCCTCCAAGGCGACCCACTGATCATCATATCGAGCTAATGCCTGGGGCTCGACCTCCTGCAAAGGCACCGTATCGGATGGCACCAATCGAGCTGAAAGAACTCAGAAAGCAGCTCGACGAGTTGTTGGATGCGGGGTTCATCCAACCTTCCAAAGCACCATACGGAGCACCTGTGCTGTTTCAAAAGAAACATGACGGAACATTGCGGCTATGCGTGGACTATCGGGCGCTAAACAAAGTAACGGTGAAGAACAAGTATCCACTTCCCTTGGTGGCAGATTTATTTGATAGACTGGCCAAGGCGAAGTACTTCACCAAGTTGGACTTGAGGTCGGGATACTGGCAAGTACGGATGGCTGAAGGGGATGAATCAAAGACCACCATGGTGACGAGGTATGGTTCCTTTGAGTATTTGGTTATGCCTTTCGGTTTAACTAATGCCCCTGCTACCTTCTGTAACCTCATGAACGATGTACTTCATCCTTTTGTGGATGTATTTGTCGTTGTATACTTGGATGACATTGTAATCTATAGTGATAGTCTTGAGGAACATGTCTCTCACCTCAAGTTAGTATTTGATAAGCTTATAGCCAGCAAATTATATGTAAAAAGGGAAAAATGTAGCTTTGCCCAGAAGGAGATTATGTTCCTCGGGCATCGCATTTCCCAGGGAAAGGTGCATATGGATCAAGGCAAGATCCAAGCCATAGTGGAGTGGCCAGTTCCAACGAAGGTTGCTGAGTTGCGGTCTTTTCTTGGGTTGGCGAACTACTATCGGCGCTTCGTAGAGGGCTATTCAAAGAAGATTGCTGTACTGACAGATCTTCTCAAGAAAGATCAGAAATGGTGCTGGTCTTCAAGCTGTCAAAGTGCTTTTGACATGCTAAAATCGGCTATGGCAACAGAACCTGTGCTCAAGTTGCCAGAATTCGATAGACCTTTCGAGGTCTACACTGATGCATCGGATAGGGCGATAGGAGGCGTCCTCATGCAGAGCGGGCATCCGGTTGCATACGAGAGCAGGAAGCTCAACGAGACGGAACAACGCTACTCAGTACATGAGAAGGAAATGACAGCGGTAGTGCACTGTCTGCGCATTTGGAGGCACTATCTGCTTGGTAGCAAGTTCATCGTCTACACGGACAACATTGCTACTAGCTACTTCGTGACCCAAAAGAAGTTGTCCCCGAAGCAAGCTAGATGGCAAGAGTTCCTTGCTGAATTCGACTACACCTTGGAGTACAGGCCAGGGCGTACCAATCTGGTTGCGGATGCACTAAGCCGCAGGGTTGATCCAGATATCCTTGTATCGGCAATTGTAACAGTCGGAAGTGACTTGCTAGAATTGATTAGGGCTGAATCCCAGAATGACTTGGTCACTCGGAAGTTGCTAACTCAAGTGAAGGATGGCACGACGCGACGGTTTTGGGAAGAGGATGGGATCCTCTATGCTCGTGGCGGGCGTCCCTACATACCAAGTACTGGTGGGCTCAAGAAAAAGCTTCTCAAGGAAAGTCATGATTCTCCATGGGCTGGTCACCCAGGTCAGGAACGAACTTATAAACTCCTTGCTGAGAGTTTCTTTTGGCCAAAGATGCGGGAGGATGCGGAAGCATACGTCAAAACTTGTCTTGTGTGCCAGCGAGATAAGCCTGAGCGGCGGCGACCAGGTGGGCTGTTGGAGCCTCTACCTATCCCGGAGAAACCATGGACGTGTCTGTCAATGGATTTCATCACGGGGCTGCCAGAATCAGGGGGGATGCGCTCCATCTTGGTCGTGGTGGATCGATTCTCTAAGTACGGAACCTTCATTCCTGCCCCGCATGGCTGTCAAGCTGCCAAAGCTGCAAAGCTATTCTTCAAGCATGTGGTGAAACTCTGGGGGATGCCATTGGACGTGGTCAGCGATAGGGATCCCCGTTTCACTAGTCGGTTTTGGACGACCCTATGGGAGTTGCTGGGTACCCAACTCAACTTCTCTACTAGCTATCACCCCCAGACAGATGGTCAGACTGAGCGGGTGAATCAGATTTTAGAGGAGTACCTTCGGCACTATGTTGCAGCCAATCAACACGATTGGGTCGATCTCCTAGATGTGGCTCAGTTCAGTTACAACCTTCATGAATCGAGTTCCACTGGCAAGAGTCCTTTTGAACTTGTCATGGGGCAAAAACCGATCACGCCCAGTGAGATAGCACGACAACGTGGCGGAGGACGCTGTCAAGAGGCGTATCGGGTTGCACGTGAACGAGAGGAACTCATGGGGGAAGCGAAGGACTGCTTAGTTAAAGCAGTGGATCGCATGAAAAAGTATGCTGATCAAGAGCGGAGGTTTCTGGAGTTCCAAGTTGGGGATAAGGTAATGCTAAAACTTACTCCCCAAGTTTGGAAGAAAATCAGCAAGAAGCTAGCACACAAAGGATTGGTGCAGAAATACGACGGTCCCTTCACCATTTTGAAGCGGATTGGGAAGTTGGCTTATTGGTTGGATCTACCAGAGAGATACCAACTTCACCCTGTCTTCCATGTCTCTTTCCTAAAGCCATTTCATGAAGATCCTCAGGATCCGGAAAGGAGCATCTCGAGGAGAGCACCACCGACGGTTCGAACACAGTTCAACAAGGAGGCGGAGGCTATTCTTGATAAAAGGATTCAAGGCCAAAGCAAAAAGAACTGGAGGATTGAATACTTGGTGAAATGGAAGGGAGAGGCTATGGAGCAGGCAACCTGGCATAAGGACGCGACCTTATGGCAGTTCGAACAACTTGTTCAGAATTTTGAGTCGATGAGGGCATCGACGAGTTCGGGTGGGGGAGGCCTGTAACCCCCTTGCACGCTGGATAGGCG
>JASFXW010000623.1:0-5000 GCA_030490835.1 Annona cherimola | reverse complement strand
CATGCAACCCCGCCCAAGCACCATGCAGTGGGGGCGTGTGTGGCCAGGGCCGAGTACCACAGGCTGGGCCGAGTACCACCAGTATAACTGGTGAGCACTTTTGGCCGCAACTTCCTGCTTGTGTGGGTTCAGGCCCTCCAAGTATATAGGTAGACAGTGGTGGTGGATGGCCGACTGCTCTATGGAAGCAGCTCGGAACCACCCGGATTGCCCCATAGATGCTCGAATGCCCCGCCTCCTCGCCCCGTCCCTCCCGAATCGATGCCCCGTTGCCGCTAGTTGGCGGCCTAGCGCCCCGGGTCGTTGCCCGATCGCCCGTCCGACTCGCGTCCATGCCCGGCCACATCGGCCCGGTGCTCGATCGCCACGGGGTGACGATGGACCCCCACGGGGCTACGCTCATCCCGTTCGGATCGATGCCTGAGACGCCCCGGATGCAACCCCGCCCAAGCACCATGCTGTGGGAGCGGGTGTGGCCAGGGCCGAGTACCACAGGCTGGGCCGAGTACCGCCAGTATAACTGGTGAGCACTTTTGGCCGCAACTTCCTGCTTGTGGGGGTTCAGGCCCTCCAGGTATATAGGTAGACAGTGGTGGTGGATGGCCGACTGCTCTATGGAAGCAGCTCGGAACCACCCGGATTGCCCCATAGATGCTCGAATGCCCCGCCTCCTCGCCCCGTCCCTCCCGAATCGATGCCCCGTTGCCGCTAGTTGGCGGCCTAGCGCCCCGGGTCGTTGCTCGATCGCCCGTCCGACTCGCGTCCATGCCCGGCCACATCGGCCCGGTGCTCGATCGCCACGGGGTGACGATGGACCCCCACGGGGCTACGCTCATCCCGTTCGGATCGATGCCTGAGACGCCCCGGATGCAACCCCGCCCAAGCACCATGCTGTGGGAGCGGGTGTGGCCAGGGCCGAGTACCACAGGCTGGGCCGAGTACCGCCAGTATAACTGGTGAGCACTTTTGGCCGCAACTTCCTGCTTGTGGGGGTTCAGGCCCTCCAGGTATATAGGTAGACAGTGGTGGTGGATGGCCGACTGCTCTTGGGAAGCAGCTCGGAACCACCCGGATGGCCCCATCGATGCCCGAATGCCCGGCATCCTCGCCCCGTCCCTCCCGAATCGATGCCCCGTTGCCGCTAGTTGGCGGCCTAGCGCCCCGGGTCGTTGCCCGATCGCCCGGGGTCGTTGCCCGTCCGACTCGCATCCATGCCCGGCCTCATCGGCCCGGTGCTCGATCGCCACGGGGTGACGATGGACCCCCACGGGGATACGCTCATCCCGTTCGGAACGATGCCTGAGACGCCCCGGATGCAGCCCCGCCCAAGCACCATGCTGTGGGAGCGTGTGTGGCCAGGGCCGAGTACCGCCAGTATAACTGGTGAGCACTTTTGGCCGCAACTTCCTGCTTGTGGGGGTTCAGGCCCTCCAGGTATATAGGTAGACAGTGGTGGTGGATGGCCGACTGCTCTTGGGAAGCAGCTCGGAACCACCCGGATAGCCCCATCGATGCCCGAATGCCCGGCATCCTCGCCCCGTCCCTCCCGAATCGATGCCCCGTTGCCGCTGGTTGGCGGCCTAGCGCCCCGGGTCGTTGCCCTATCGCCCGGGGTCGTTGCCCGTCCGACTCGCGTCCATGCCCGGCCACATCGGCCCGGTGCTCGATCGCCACGGGGTGACGATGGACCCCCACGGGGCTACGCTCATCCCGTTCGGATCGATGCCTGAGACGCCCCGGATGCAACCCCGCCCAATCACCATGCTGTGGGAGCGGGTGTGGCCAGGGCCGAGTACCACAGGCTGGGCCGAGTACCGCCAGTATAACTGGTGAGCACTTTTGGCCGCAACTTCCTGCTTGTGGGGGTTCAGGCCCTCCAAGTATATAGGTAGACAGTGGTGGTGGATGGCCGACTGCTCTTGGGAAGCAGCTCGGAACCACCCGGATAGCCCCATCGATGCCCGAATGCCCGGCATCCTCGCCCCGTCCCTCCCGAATCGATGCCCGGTTGCCGCTAGTTGGCGGCCTAGCGCCCGGGGTCGTTGCCCGTCCGACTCGCATCCATGCCCGGCCTCATCGGCCCGGTGCTCAATCGCCACGGGGTGACGATGGACCCCCACGGGGATACGGTCATCCCGTTCGGAACGATGCTTGAGACGCCCCGGATGCAGCCCCGCCCAAGCACCATGCTGTGGGAGCGTGTGTGGCCAGGGCCGAGTACCACAGGCTGGGCCGAGTACCGCCAGTATAACTGGTGAGCACTTTTGGCCGCAACTTCCTGCTTGTGGGGGTTCAGGCCCTCCAGGTATATAGGTAGACAGTGGTGGTGGATGGCCGACTGCTCTTGGGAAGCAGCTCGGAACCACCCGGATAGCCCCATCGATGCCCGAATGCCCGGCATCCTCGCCCCGTCCCTCCCGAATCGATGCCCCGTTGCCGCTGGTTTGCGGCCTAGCGCCCCGGGTCGTTGCCCTATCGCCCGGGGTCGTTGCCCGTCCGACTCGCGTCCATGCCCGGCCACATCGGCCCGGTGCTCGATCGCCACGGGGTGACGATGGACCCCCACGGGGCTACGCTCATCCCGTTCGGATCGATGCCTGAGACGCCCCGGATGCATCCCCGCCCAAGCACCATGCTGTGGGAGCGTGTGTGGCCAGGGCCGAGTACCACAGGCTGGGCCGAGTACCGCCAGTATAACTGGTGAGCACTTTTGGCCGCAACTTCCTGCTTGTGGGGGTTCAGGCCCTCCAGGTATATAGGTAGACAGTGGTGGTGGATGGCCGACTGCTCTTGGGAAGCAGCTCGGAACCACCCGGATAGCCCCATCGATGCCCGAATGCCCGGCATCCTCGCCCCGTTGCCGCTAGTTGGCGGCCTAGTGCCCGGGGTCGTTGCCCGTCCGACTCGTGTCCATGCCCGCCCTCATCGGCCCGGTGCCCGGTCGCCATGGGGGGACGACGGACACCCTCGGGGCTATGCTCGTCGCGTTTGGATCGATGGCCGGCCGTCCCGGATGCAACCCCGCCCAAGCACCAAGCTGTGGGGGCGTGTGTGGCCAGGGCCGAGTACCACAGGCAGGGCCGAGTACCGCCAGTATAACTGGTGAGCACTTTTGGCCGCAACTTCCTGCTTGCGGGGGTTCAGGCCCTCCAAGTATATAGGTAGACAGTGTTGGTGGATGGCCGACTGCTCTTGGGAAGCAGCTCGGAACCACCCGGATTGCCCGATCGATGCGCGAATGCCCCGCGTCCTCGTCCCTTCCCTCCCGAATCGATGCCCCTTTGCCGCGAGTTGGCGGCCTAGCGCCCCGGGTCGTTGCCCGATCGCCCGGTTTCGTTGCCCGTCCGACTCGCGTCCATGCCCGGCGCTCGGTCGCCATGTGGGGAAGACGGACCCCCTCGGGGCTATGCTCGTCGCGTTCGGATCGATGCCCCGGCCGTCCCGGATGCAACCCCGACCAAGCATTAAGCTGTGGGGGCGTGTGTGGCCAGGGCCGAGTACCACAGGCAGGGCCGAGTACCGCCAGTATAACTGGTGAGCACTTTTGGCCGCAACTTCCTGCTTGTGGGGGTTCAGGCCCTCCAAGTATATAGGTAGACAGTGGTGGTGGACGGCCGACTGCTCTTGGGAAGCAGCTCGGAACCACCCGGATTGCCCGATCGATGCGCGAATGCCCCGCGTCCTCGCCCCGTCCCTCCCGAATCGATGCCCCTTTGCCGCGAGTTGGCGGCCTAGCGCCTCGGGTCGTTGCCCGATCGCCCGGGGTCGTTGCCCGTCCGGGTCGCGTCCATGCCCGGCCTCCTCTGCCCGGTGCTCGATCGCCATTGGGGGACGACGGATCCCCGCGGGGCTATGCTCGTCCCGTTCGGATCGATGCTTGAGACGCGACCGTCTGCCCATGCCCCCGGATGGCATCCCCGCTCACGCGCGCATCGCCTGTTGGCGTTCACCCCGGATGGTGCACGCGTTGAAGCTGCCCCATGGGGCCGATGCTCAGAATCGCCCGAATTGCCCCCTGTCGATGCGTCCGAATAGCGTCCATGCTCGACCACCCCGTCCGGTGCTCGGCTGCCTTGTGGCAATGCCCGACCCCCACGGCACTATGCCTGTCCCTTTCGATTTAATGCTAGGCCACCCCGGACACATCCCCCCCCATGGATGCGTCGGGCTAGCGTCCATGCTCGACCACCCCGTCCGGTGCTCGGCTGCCTTGTGGCAATGCCCGACCCCCACGGCACTATGCCTGTCCCTTTCGATTTAATGCTAGGCCGCCCCGGACGCATCCCCGTCCAAGTAGCCAGCATCTGGGTCGCGCATTGCCTGGGCCGTGTACCACAGCAAGGGCCGAGTACCGCCAGTATAACTGGTGAGCACTTTTGGCCGCAACTTCCTGCTTGTGGGCGTACGGGCCCTCCAGGTATATAGATAGACGGTGGTAGGCGACCGTCAGCCCATGCACCCCGATGGCAGCCGTGCTCACGCGTGCGTCCTGTGTTGCCGTTCACCCCGGACGGCCCACGCGCTGACGCTGCCCCCGTGCCCGATGCTCGGAACCTCCCGGATTGCCCCTCCCCCCCCCCCAATGGATGCGTCGGGCTAGCGTCCATGCCCTGCCTCCTCGGTCTGGTGCTCGGCTGCCTTGTGCCAATGCACGACCCCCACGGCACTTTGCCAGTCCCTTTCGATTCGATGCTAAGCTGCCCCGGACGCATCCCCGTCCAAGGAGCCGGCTTCTGGGTGGTGCGCTGCCTGGGCCGAGTACCACATCATGGGCCGAGTACCGCCAGTATAACTGGTGAGCACTTTTGGCCGCAACTTCCTGCTTGTGGGCGTACGGGCCCTCCAGGTATATAGATAGACGGTGGTAGGCGACCGTCCGCCCATGCACCCGGGTGGCATCCCCGCTCACCCGTGCATCGTCTGATGCCGTTTGCCCCGGACGGCGCATGCGTTGACGTTGGCCCCGTGCCCGATGCTCGGAACCTCCCGGATTGCCCCAC
>JASFXW010000622.1:0-12500 GCA_030490835.1 Annona cherimola | reverse complement strand
GCCGTGAATTAGTACATCGAATAAGAGCTCTAAGCAAGGGAGCCCTTCTTTCGGATGTGCTCGAAAAAAGGACCAGAATGTACGAGTGCGAGTACGATGAGGACGATAATGAGATTAAGCAAAAATACTGGCCTAACGTACATGATCCTCTTTTGAGCGGACCAGATCGTCAAAAAGTCAGCGGACGAGACCTGGCGATCGCACAGTACAAAAAACGGAAGAAGGCGGAACAACTTATGCCTCTGCTTACGACTATCTGGGCTGCTGGTGACCCAGAATATGTGAGGCTACACGAGAAATACCCCCGACGATGCTTCGATGACAGGAAATTCCCAATTTTGAGTGTTGTAAGGAGATGCACGCCCCCAGAGGTAGATGTTGAGGGTTTTCTTCCTTCATTGTTGTTTTACAGACGTAAAACGTTGGCTCAGCAGATTGCGGCTCAAAAAATCGGTACAAAAGTTCCTCGATGGTCACGCAACTTGGGTCTCGATTTTCAAGAGGAGGAGACAGAACTTGCGTACGAACTGTCAGAGTACTATCCGGTTCTTTTAAGACTATACAAACGCTTGGTAGTTTATAGGGAGGAGACTCAGAAAACCAAAACTCAGTCCGATTTCGGTAGTTCTGGTGAACTAGACGACCCAACCGAGAAAGAGATAGCGCTACTACAGTACCCAAAAGAACCGGATTTTGATAGGGGCCTAATCATGGGATCCACGGCCATTCAAAGACGTAAAGCAGCTATTTTGAGTCTGTATCAACTAACCGCCCGGTCTCCACTTTTTTCGGGCAAAACAGAAAGAATACTTTTTGCTTCTTTTGATATCTCCAAAATCATCTCCAATATCAAAAGAATAAAAAAAATTTTTCGTATTTGGGCGGGGAAAGGTCCCAAATTCGAAGTCTCAACTTCGGATTCTGAGATAAAAAAAGATAAAGAACCGACAGAAACGCGATATCTTTCGGAGGAAGAGGAAATTGAAGCATCAGAAACAACCATAGAACGTGTACAAGCGCAGTTTGAAGAACTGCTAAAAAAAGGATCTTGGGAGCTTGTCCTGGCGCTGCAAGGATCAAGAGGTCTCGCCGTACTAGCCCAGTCGAATTTTAGAAAATACATCCTATTGCCTTCAATAGTAATAGCGAAAAATCTCGTCCGTATGTTATTCTGTCGAACTCCCGAATGGTCCGCGGATTGGATCGATTGGAAGAAAGAAATACATATCAAATGCACTTATACTGGCGTTGAAATATCAGACACAGAATTTCCGAAAGACTGGTTCATCGAAGGTATTCAGATAAGGGTCCTATCCCCTTTCTATCCAAAACCTTGGCGCGGATCTAAGCTACGATCCCGTCATAGAGATCCGATGAAAGAGAAAAAAGGAAATGCAGATTGGAAAAAGAAAAGAAAAAGGAAACAGAAACACGAACCTTCTTTTTATTTAACAATGTGGGGAGGGGCAGTGGCAAGACCTTTTGGTCGTCCTATAAAAAAACCTTGTTTTTTTACACCCATTTTGGAAGAACTCAAAAAAAGAATTAGAAAAGAGAAAAAGAAACCTTTTTCAGTTCGAATAAGAGGTCTAATAAGACCTTTAATAAAAAGGTTTCCGTTTCTACGGACAATACTGGGGATCTTAAAAGATAAAACGAGATGGATTCAAAAAAAAAAGAAAATAAAAGAATTTGCAAAAAAAAATCCCATTTTCCGCAAACCAAATGGAGAAATAAAAAAGAGAGTATCTCAACTTCAAACGCCTCAAAAGCAAAACTATAGCAGAATCCTCCCGGCAAGACGCAATCGGGGGGGGGTTGGGGTTTCCAAACGAAAGGCCCTTCGACCTAATAATAGACATAATAATAGAATGGCCTTTCGAAATAATCTTCCCGCGGCTGCTACAAATTCGACTCATTCACAAATTCAAATGAGGAAGATGCACATTAAGAGAGGGAGAATGAGAATCGGGGGCGAAATAAAAAAATTGCAAGAAGAACTACTAGACCTCCATCTAACTCCAGATGGAAATATTAGTGAGATGGGTCTTGATGCTGAAAAATTGGAAATACGGCCATCTGTTTGGGAGATATTAAGCGGAATGGGTGCCCGATTAAAACATAAATTGCGCCTTATCATAAAATATTTATTCATTGAAAGAATATACATGGATATTTTTCTATGTACCATTAATTTTTCCAGAATTCATGCACAACCTTTCTTTGAATCAAAAAGAAAAATGATTGAGGATAATAAAAAAAGAATTGTTGAAGCAAAAAAAAAAAAAGCCATAATGAACTTTATTTCGATTCTCAAAAAATCGCGTTCTAATATCAAAAAATCGCATTCTAATATTAGTGATGAGAAATCACAGACTTCTCGGCGGCGACGGAACTTTTCTTTCTTATCCCAAGCGCATGTATTTTACAATTTATCGCAAACACACGCGAAGAAGTATCGCTCGAGATCAGATCGCGGAGCACTTCTTTTTCTTAAGAATAGAATAAAAGACTTTTTGCGGATACTAGGAATTGCAAAATCAAGTCCTAAATCGAATTCTGGTAAATGGAAAAACTGGTTAAGGGGTCATTATCAATACAATTTATCTCAGACTAGATGGTCTACGTTAGCACCGCAAAAATGGCGAAATAAGGTCAGTAAACGTCGTACGAGTCAAAATAAAAAATCAAAAAAAGATTCATACAAAAAAGCCCAACCCATTCATTGCGAGAAACAAAAAAAAGATGTAATGGATTCATTACCATTACCGATTCATAAATTAAAAAAAAACTACAGATATGATCTTTTATCACATAAATATATTTATTATGAGGACAAGAAGGACTCATACTCATATATTTCTGTTAATGATCATCCATCTATTGGTGATGATCCTCCTAGTGATTCTTCATATTTTCATGATTATATTTTCCAAAATATGAATTATTTTCTCGAAGAAAAGCTTTTTCTGGATATAGATCTTGCTAAAATTCCTGCGAGTCTAGAGGATCTGGTGGAGGAAAAGGGAAAATTTTTGGAGTCGGAACTTCTTCATAAAGTTATTAGAGAGAATAAAGACCCTTTATCGTTTGATTGGGTGGAAATGAATAAAAGCGTAATAAAAGTGAAGTTTTCGGATCAGAGAATTCAAACGAAAAAGACAGGGGAACTTCGGTTCTTTTGGTTCTTATTAGAATTAGTGCGACTTTATGGTGCATATATGTATGCTGGTGCATATGAGCATGAGCCGTGGATCGTACCAATTAAATTACTTGTTTCCGATCAAGAATTCTTTCACGACAAAAATCTCGAACGGAATGTTCGTCGAGAAGACAAAAGAAAAGAAAGAGAACAAGGAGCAAAAGAACGGCTTAAGCGAGAAAAAGAAGAAGAGCTTACTCAAATGCTTAATCAACTACTTAAAGAAGAAGAACAGCTTAATCAAAAAGAAAAAGAACAGCCGGACCAAAAGAATCTTGGATCAGATCCGCAAAACCAACAAAAAGGTCTTGAAAAAGATTACGCGAAATCAGACATTGATCAAGATCAAGAAAGTAGAAAACGAAGACAACTCGAGAATGCTATTCGTCGAGCACAACTAAAATTAGCCCTGGAAAAACATTTGCTTTCTCAATTCGACGTGGATCCAAATGTGAATCAGGGGGGTATCGGGGGATTTTCTTTCGGGCTTAAGATGGCGAAAAGTCCAAAGAATCTTGTTATATGCCTTTCGCAACTAGACGACGATGAGGCGGGTATGTTGGTGGAGCTACATAAGTCGATGAAGTCTATTCTACTAAATTTTCCAAACCTCGTAAAACAAGAAGTAATGATTGTCGATCCGATTCGTTTGTTTATAAAATTGGATGGACAATCAATTATGTATCAAACAATAAGTATTTCCTTGGTCCATAAGAATCAGCACCAAACTAATCAAAGATGCCGAGAAAGGAAATATGATTTGCTTGTTCCTGACAATATTCCATCTACTAGACGTCGGAGAGAGTTTAGAATTCGAGGTTGTTTTGGTTCTCGAAGTCGAAGTCGGAGGAGACTTTTGGATAGCGATCCAGTATGGGTCGCCGAGTACAACATAAGGAACTGTGTGCATTTTTTGGACGAGGACAAGCATATTGATACGGATAGAAATAAATTGATCCAATTCAAATTGTTTCTTTGGCCCAATTATCGATTAGAAGATTTAGCTTGTATGAATCGCTACTGGTTTGATATCAATAATGGAAGTCGTTTCAGTATGTCAAGGATACATATGTATCCACGATTCAGAATTCGTTGATGGTACGTTTGCTACATATCTATATTACGTGTAGCAGCTAAAGGCATACAGATGTACGCGGGTTATGTTACATTCTGATACACGATACTGATTCAATGATGTATCATAGCAATTGGATCTAGAAATGAATCGGAAGAATTTTCTTAAGTCCAAATCATTACCTTTTGTGAGCATAGAAATATACCATCTCTTTCTATCGAATCCAATGTAGAAATACAGCTTTGAATTGGATTCGATAGACAAAAAAAAGTAGTCTATGACTAAATCCAGATTATTTTATTGTGCGTACCAGACCTAAACGAGCGGCATTATTATTATTTCTGATCAGTAATATCAGAAAAGAAAGAAAAAAGAGAAAGAAATTTTTATGATAAAAAACTCATTAATCTCGGTTATTCCGCAAGAAGAAAAAAACAAAGGATCTGTTGAATTTCAAATATTCAGCTTCACCAATAAGATACGGAGACTTACTTCCCATTTGGAATTGCACAGAAGAGACTATTTATCTCAGAGAGGTCTGCGGAAAATTCTTGGAAAACGTCAACGACTACTGGCTTATTTGTCAAAGAAAAATAGAGTACGTTATAAAGAATTAATTGGTCAGTTGGATATTCGGGAACCAAAAATTCGTTAATTGTAAGATTCGTTTGAATTATTTGGTTTATTGGATCTTGAATTTTGATGAACCTCGTTTCCAGCAATTCATGAAATAATGAATCGGGGGAAGAAAACATATGACTGTACCGGAAACAAGAAAAGACTTCATGATAGTCAATATGGGTCCGCACCACCCATCAATGCATGGTGTTCTTCGACTCATCGTTACTCTAGACGGTGAAGATGTTATTGACTGTGAACCCGTATTGGGTTATTTACATAGGGGGATGGAAAAAATTGCGGAAAACCGAACAATTATACAGTATCTACCTTATGTAACACGTTGGGATTATTTAGCTACTATGTTCACAGAGGCGATAACGGTAAATGCGCCAGAACAATTGGGAAATATTCAAGTACCTAAAAGAGCCAGCTATATCAGAGTCATTATGCTGGAGTTGAGTCGTATAGCTTCTCATTTATTATGGCTTGGGCCTTTTATGGCAGATATCGGTGCACAGACTCCTTTCTTCTATATTTTCAGAGAGAGGGAATTGCTATATGATCTATTCGAAGCTGCCACAGGTATGCGAATGATGCATAATTATTTCCGTATCGGGGGAGTAGCTGCTGATCTACCTCATGGCTGGATAGATAAATGTTTGGATTTCTGCGATTATTTTTTAACGGGGGTTGTTGAATATCAAAAACTTATTACACGGAATCCCATTTTTTTGGAACGAGTTGAAGGGGTGGGCATTATTGGTGGAGAAGAAGCCATAAATTGGGGTTTATCAGGACCAATGCTACGAGCTTCCGGAATCCAATGGGATCTTCGTAAAGTTGATCGTTATGAGTGTTACGATGAATTCGATTGGGGGGTCCAATGGCAAAAAGAAGGAGACTCGTTAGCTCGTTATTTAGTACGAATCAGTGAAATGGCGGAATCCATAAAAATTATTCAACAGGCTCTGGAGGGAATTCCGGGCGGGCCCTATGAGAATTTAGAAGTACGGCGCTTTGATAAAGCAAGGGATTTCGAATGGAATGATTTTAAATATCGATTCATTAGTAAAAAGCCTTCTCCCACTTTTGAATTGTCGAAACAAGAACTTTATGTGAGAGTCGAAGCCCCAAAAGGAGAATTGGGAATTTTTCTGATCGGAGATAATAGTGGGTTTCCCTGGAGATGGAAAATTCGTCCACCCGGTTTCATCAATTTGCAAATTCTTCCTCAGCTAGTTAAAAGAATGAAATTGGCTGATATCATGACGATACTAGGTAGTATAGATATCATTATGGGAGAAGTTGATCGTTGAAATGATAATTGATACGACAGAAATACAGGCTATCAATTCTTTTTCCAGATCGGAATCCTTAAAAGAGGTGTATGGCCTCGTATGGTTGCTTGTCCCCATTTTTACTCCTATAGTGGGAATCACAATAGGTGTACTCGTGATTGTGTGGTTAGAAAGAGAAATATCCGCAGGGATACAACAACGTATTGGTCCCGAATATGCTGGTCCTTTGGGAATTCTTCAAGCTCCGGCGGATGGGATCAAACTACTTTTCAAAGAAGATCTTCTACCATCTAGAGGAGATGTTCGGTTATTCAGTATCGGACCATCTATAGCAGTCATATCCATTCTACTAAGTTATTCAGCAATTCCTTTTGGCTATCGTTTTGTTCTAGCCGACCTCAGTATAGGTGTTTTTTTATGGATCGCTATTTCCAGTATTGCTCCTATTGGACTTCTTATGTCAGGATATGGATCGAACAATAAATATTCCTTTTCGGGTGGTCTACGAGCCGCCGCTCAATCCATTAGTTATGAAATACCGTTAACTCCATGTGTGTTATCAATATCTCTACGTGTGATTCGTTCGAACATGAACCTTTACCTCTTTCCTTTCTTTCTAGGAAAGGGGTTGAATGTATTGAATAGATATCTTTCTTTTTTTTATTCATTATTCGGGTCAATGAATTAAACCGGATAGTTATATGAGTGAAACAAAACAGCTTATAAATTTGCAGTCAAAAGATTGATTCTCATCCCCTATGTACGAGAGTAAGGCGAAAGCAAACATAAGCAGTGGAAACTGTTTATCCCAAGATTGGTTGATTAGTCACCATGACTTGAAGCGGATGCAAAAGATCAACTGTATGGAGTTTCTCCAATTGTATTGTATGTATTACCATACCGGGGATCAATCAAAAATGAGTGGACGGTTAGGAACACCAAGGTACACAAAGGATTAATAATGGAGATAATGTAAGGTATCCAAAAGGATATTTTGCCATAAAAGGAATCATAATGAGGACTTTAAGTTGGTAGAAACGATCAAGCAGTACTTCCTCACGATTCTGATCCAGAGTATGCTCTTATCCACCGATTAAAGAAATAACTATCGGGAACGAAATAATCCTTTCCTTTTTTAGTTTAGAATCCCCTCTTTTTCTTTTTAGTGAGAAAGAAGAACAGGAACGGAAGAAATAAAATACAATAGGAAACCTCGAATACTATACTAAGATGTCTTTGTTTATCTCCTCCAACCCATCCATATTCATACAGATGGAATTCCTATCGTGATACACTGAACTAGTGTATGTAGTGTCTAATTATTTTTCGTAATCGAAAGATATGGGTCGTCTATTGATACAACGAGTACGAGTATTTTATTGAAAGATTAAGCTATTACTAAACAAAAATCAATTAGAATTTGAAAATAAAGGATGAGATCAATTCAGAAGCGCTTTTTATTTGTTATTAGAGCAGACAGAATTTCTTTGGTCGAATTCAGAACTCTCCGATGCATCTTTACTCTACCCCCCCTACAAACATGCCAAAGTAATAAGGAACCAAAACAGTCTTTTGATTTATTTGTGGCCGTTGAGGAGCCGTATGAAGCTGAGGTTTCATGTACGGTTCTGGAATAGCGATGGGAACGGTGATGTTATCATCGACTATGATTATCTAACAGTTCAAGTACAGTTGATATAGTTGAGGCACAGTCAAAATATGGGTTTTGGGGATGGAATCTGTGGCGTCAACCTATAGGGTTTTTAGTTTTTCTAATTTCTTCCCTAGCGGAATGTGAGAGATTACCCTTTGATTTACCAGAAGCAGAAGAGGAATTAGTAGCGGGTTATCAAACTGAATATTCAGGTATCAAATCTGGTTTATTTTACGTTGCTTCTTACCTAAACCTACTAGTTTCTTCATTATTTGTAACAGTTCTTTACTTGGGCGGGTGGGATCCATATATCCCGTACATATTCATTCCTGAACTTTTCGGAATAAATAAAACGGGTGGAGTCTTTGGAACAACAATTGGTATCCTTATTACATTAGCTAAAGCTTATTTGTTCCTGTTCATTTCTATCACAACAAGATGGACTTTACCTAGGATGAGAATGGACCAACTATTAAATCTTGGATGGAAATTTCTTTTACCCGTTTCTCTAGGTAATCTATTATTGACGACTTCTTCCCAACTCCTTTCACTGTAACAGAATACATATTCGAAATTCATAACCTCTCTCAAGCAAGAGAAAGAAACATCAATTTATTCATAGATATCCGCCATATGTTCCCTATAGTGACTAGATTCATGAATTACGGTCAACAAACAATACGAGCTGCAAGGTACATTGGTCAAAGTTTCATGATTACCTTATCTCACGCGAATCGTTTACCTGTAACTATTCAATATCCTTATGAAAAATCGATCGTATCAGAACGTTTCCGCGGTCGAATCCACTTTGAATTTGATAAATGCATTGCTTGTGAAGTATGTGTTCGTGTATGTCCCGTGGATCTACCCGTTGTTGATTGGAGATTGGAAACAGATATTAGAAAGAAACGACTGCTTAATTATAGTATCGATTTTGGAATCTGTATATTTTGTGGTAACTGCGTCGAGTATTGTCCAACAAACTGTTTATCTATGACTGAAGAATATGAACTTTCTACTTATGATCGTCACGAATTGAATTATAATCAAATTGCTTTGGGTCGGTTACCAATGTCAGTAATTGGAGATTACACAATTCGACCAATTATGAATTCGACTCAAATAAAAATAGCCACGGATAACCCCCTTGATTCAAGAAGGATTACTGAGATTCAGTTTTGATCTAAAGGAGCGTAGTTTCTTTCTTTTTGGTTGGTTAGTAACTACAAAACAAAACCGTTGATTGTTGAGAATCACGGCTTGATTTGGATTTAGAATAGATTCATATATCCGTAATGATTTCGAAATATACAATTCCAACCGCTTTCGGATACAGAAGAAGGATTGGCCCAATAACCGTATCTACATCAATCCACACCACGTTGGGATTCCATTCAATTAGGAACGTATCCTTTACAAAAAAAAAGAAAGATAGGGTAACCTCCTTTTTCCTGGCCCGGTCAGTAGTCAGTAAGGTCATGAAATATTTCAACTTTTTTATCTTTTATTTTGATTTTCCACATAATGGATTTACCTGGACCAATACATGATATTCTTTTAGTGTTTCTGGGATCGGGTCTTATATTAGGAGGCCTAGGAGTGGTATTACTTACCAATCCAATTTATTCTGCCTTTTCATTGGGGTTGGTTCTTGTTTGTATATCTTTATTCCATATTTCATCTAACTCCTATTTTGTAGCTGCTGCACAGCTCCTTATTTACGTAGGAGCCATAAATGTCTTAATCGTATTTGCTGTGATGTTCATGAATGGTTCAGAATATTACAAAGATTTATATCTTTTGACAGTTGGAGATGGAGTCACTTTACTGGTTTGTACAAGTATTCTTTTTTCACTAATTACTACTATTTCAAATACGTCATGGTACGGGATTCTTTGGACTACAAGATCAAACCAGATTATGGAGCAGGACCTGACAAGTAGCGTTCAACAAATTGGAATTCATTTATCAACAGATTTTTATCTTCCCTTTGAACTCATTTCTATAATTCTTTTAGTTGCCTTGATAGGCGCAATTGCTATGGCTCGTCAGTAATAAATACTTAGAATTAGAAATCCAAAATCAAAAATAAGGCTTTGTTTTGTTCTGTGTTATGATTATCATATCACAGAAATTTTCCTTCAGTTCTATTTTTCTATTTTACTGTTATCTATAAAATGGAAGGGGTTGAGTTTTAGTTCGATCTATTACTGATACCTTCCTTTGTTTCGTACTTGTTAGATTCTAGTCAATCAAATCGGTGAAATTTGACTCTTGTTCATATTGAAATCAATCTCGATTGATGAGGAGTTGGTCAATGATGACTGAGCATGTACTTATTTTGAGTGCCTATTTATTTTCTATCGGTATTTATGGATTGATCACAAGCCGAAACATGGTTAGAGCTCTTATGTGTCTTGAGCTTATACTGAATGCGGTTAATATAAATCTAGTAACATTTTCGAATTTATTTGATAGTCGTCAATTAAAAGGAGACATTTTCTCGATCTTTATTATAGCCATTGCAGCCGCTGAAGCAGCTATTGGACCAGCTATCGTTTCGTCGACCTATCGTAACAGAAAATCAACTCGTATCAATCAATCGAATTTGTTGAATAAATAGTCGTAATGATATAAATAAAGACAGATAGAATATTTACCAATTCAAATTAGTGTGTTATGGATAACTCGTATGACTATGTTTGCCGAAACGTAAGATATCAAAATATTTTGGCTTGGCTCTCTTTCATGAACAGATCCAGAAGTAGATTGATTATCAAAAAAATTCTGGTAAACCACTGATTCGTCTGGTGTTTGCAATATATGATTCAGTTACTACTGATTTGACCGGATCGAAAATTGATAACGTTCAAAAAATGGATAAATCCAATGTCACACTCAGTAAAGATTTATGATACATGTATAGGGTGTACTCAGTGTGTACGAGCTTGCCCCACAGATGTATTGGAAATGATACCTTGGGACGGATGCAAAGCTAAGCAAATTGCTTCTGCTCCAAGAACAGAGGACTGTGTAGGTTGTAAGAGATGTGAATCCGCTTGTCCAACGGATTTCTTGAGTGTCCGGGTTTATTTATGGCATGAGACAACTCGCAGCATGGGTCTAGCTTATTGATACGTTTCATACAATTCCACTTGAATCCATTTGATTCCTTTTTACCGACAAAAACCCGCGCTCGAGAAAATCGATTTTCTCGAGCGCGGGTTTTTCTGGTCAAAGTCTATCTTGTCTTTATCACGAGTTATTTTCCTTGGTTAACAATAATTGTCGTTTTTCCAATATCCGCGGGTTTATCAATTTTCTTTCTCCCTCATAGAGGAAATAGGGCGGTTCGGTGGTATACTATTTGTATCTCCATGTTAGAACTCCTTCTAACAACCTATGCATTCTGTTATCATTTTCAATTGGACGATCCATTAATCCAATTGAAGGAGGATTATAAATGGATAAATCTTTTTGATTTTCACTGGAGACTAGGAATCGATGGACTTTCCATAGGACCCATTTTACTGACGGGATTCATCACTACTTTAGCTACTTTAGCGGCTCGGCCAGTTACTCGAGATTCGCGATTGTTCTATTTCCTAATGTTAGGAATGTACAGCGGTCAAATAGGATTATTTTCTTCTCGAGACCTTTTACTTTTTTTCATCATGTGGGAGTTGGAATTAATTCCTGTTTACCTACTTTTATCCATGTGGGGGGGTAAGAAACGTCTGTACTCAGCTACAAAGTTTATTTTGTACACTGCGGGGGGTTCAATTTTTCTCTTAATGGGAGTTCTGGGTATGGGTTTATATGGTTCCAATGAACCAACATTAAATTTTGAAACATCAGCGAATCAATCATATCCCTTGGAATTGGAAATAATATTCTATTTTGGTTTCTTTATTGCTTATGCTGTCAAATCGCCGATTCTACCCTTACATACATGGTTACCAGATACCCATGGAGAAGCACATTACAGTACATGTATGCTTCTAGCCGGAATCTTATTAAAAATGGGGGCATATGGGTTAATTCGGATCAATATGGAATTATTACCCCATGCCCATTCTATATTTTCTCCTTGGTTGATAATAGTAGGAACGATTCAAATAATCTATGCAGCTTCAACTTCTCCGGGTCAACGCAATTTAAAAAAGAGAATAGCCTATTCCTCGGTATCTCATATGGGTTTCACAATTATAGGAATTGGTTCCATAACCGATATAGGTCTCAATGGAGCTATTTTACAAATAATTTCTCATGGATTTATTGGCGCTGCACTTTTTTTCTTGGCAGGAACGACGTACGATAGAATACGTCTTGTTTATCTCGACGAAATGGGAGGAATAGCCATCCCAATGCCAAAAATATTTACCATGTTCAGTAGCTTCTCGATGGCTTCTCTTGCGTTGCCAGGAATGAGTGGTTTTGTTGCAGAATTGGTAGTCTTTTTTGGAATAATTACTAGTCCGAAATATCTTTTAATGCCAAAAGTACTAATTACTTTTGTAATGGCAATTGGAATGATATTAACTCCCATTTATTCATTATCTATGTCACGTCAGATATTCTATGGATACAAGCTGTTTCATGTTCCAAATTCTTCTTTTTTGGATTCTGGACCACGCGAACTATTTGTTT
>JASFXW010000621.1:0-29192 GCA_030490835.1 Annona cherimola | reverse complement strand
ATAATGTAATAAATTTTATATAATCATTTATCCATATAAATAACATGCTTTCGATGGTTTAGATCTTGAAAAAACTGCTCTTCAACTACACCGGAACAGTGGTGCGATTACTCGAAAAATGGCCCTACAAGTATTAAAATGTAATAAAATTTTATATAATCATTTATCCATATAAATAACATGCTTTTGATGGTTTAGATCTTGAAAAAACAGCTCTGCAACTACACCGGAACAGTGGTGCAGTTACTCCAAAAATGGCCCTACACGTATTATAAAGTAACAAAATTTTATATAATCATTTATCCATATAAATAACATGCTTTTGATGGTTTAGATCTTGAAAAAATTGCTCTGCAACTACACCGGAACAGTGGTGCGGTTACTCCAAAAATGTCCCTACATGTATTATAATGTAATAAATTTTATATAATCATTTATCCATATAAATAACATGCTTTTGATGGTTTAGATTTTGAAAAAATAGCTCTGCAACTGCACCGGAACAGTGGTGCGATTACTCCAAAAATGGCCCTACACGTATTAAAATGTAATACAATTTTATATAATCATTTATCCATATAAATAACATGCTTTTGATGGTTTAGATTTTGAAAAAACAGCTCTGCAACTGCACCGGAACAGAGGTGCGATTACTCCAAAAATGGCCCTACACGTATTAAAATGTAATACAATTTTATATAATCATTTATCCATATAAATAACATGCTTTTGATGGTTTAGATCTTGAAAAAATTGCTCTGCAACTACACCGGAACACTGGTGCGGTACTCCAAAAATGTCCCTACAGGTATTATAATGTAATAAATTTTATATAATCATTTATCCATATAAATAAAATGCTTTCGATGGTTTAGATCTTGAAAAAACAGCTCTGCAACTGCACCGGAACAGAGGTGCGATTACTCCAAAAATGGCCCTACACGTATTAAAATGTAATACAATTTTATATAATCATTTATCCATATAAATAACATGCTTTTGATGGTTTAGATCTTGAAAAAATTGCTCTGCAACTACACCGGAACACTGGTGCGGTTACTCCAAAAATGTCCCTACAGGTATTATAATGTAATAAATTTTATATAATCATTTATCCATATAAATAACATGCTTTCGATGGTTTAGATCTTGAAAAAACTACTGTGCAAATACACCGGAACAGTGGTGCGGTTACTCCAAAAATGGCCCTACACGGTATAAAATGTAATACAATTTTATATAATCATTTATCCATAAAAATAACATGCTTTTGATGGTTTAGATTTTGAAAAAACAGCTCTGCAACTGCACCGGAACAGAGGTGCGATTACTCCAAAAATGGCCCTACACGTATTAAAATGTAATACAATTTTATATAATCATTTATCCATATAAATAACATGCTTTTGATAGTTTAGATCTTGAAAAAACTGCTCTGCAACTCCACCGGAACAGTGGTGCGATTACTCCAAAAATGACCCTACACGTATTATAATGTAATAAAATTTTATATAATCATTTATCCATATAAATAACATGCTTTTGATGGTTTAGATCTTGAAAAAACTGCTCTGCAACTACACCGGAACAGTGGTGCAGTTACTCCAAAAATGACCCTACACGTATTAAAATGTAATAAAATTTTATATAATCATTTATCCATATAAATAACATGCTTTTGATGGTTAAGATCTTGAATAAACAGCTCTGCAACTACACCGGAACAGTGGTGCGGTTTCTCCAAAAATGGCCCTACATGTATTTTAATGTAATAAAATTTTATATAATCATTTATCCATATAAATAACATGCTTTCGATGGTTTAGATCTTGAAAAAACTACTCTGCAACTACACCGGAACAGTGGTGCGATTACTCCAAAAATGGCCCTACACGTATTAAAATGTAATACAATTTTATATAATCATTTATCCATATAAATAACATGCTTTTGATGGTTTAGATTTTGAAAAAACAGCTCTGCAACTGCACCGGAACAGAGGTACGATTACTCCAAAAATGGCCCTACACGTATTAAAATGTAATACAATTTTATATAATCATTTATCCATATAAATAACATGCTTTTGATAGTTTAGATCTTGAAAAAACTGCTCTGCAACTACACCGGAACAGTGGTGCAGTTACTCCAAAAATGGCCCTACACGTATTATAATGTAACAAAATTTTATATAATCATTTATCCATATAAATAACAAGCTTTTGATGGTTTAGATCTTGAAAAAATTGCTCTGCAACTACACCGGAACAGTGGTGCGGTTACTCCAAAAATGTCCCTACAGGTATTATAATGTAATAAATTTTATATAATCATTTATCCATATAAATAACATGCTTTTGATGGTTTAGATCTTGAAAAAACTGCTCTGCAACTGCACCGGAACAGTGGTGCGATTACTCCGAAAATGGTCCTACACGTATTATAATGTAATAAAATTTTATATAATCAATTATCCATATAAATAACATGCTTTTGATGGTTTAGATCTTGAAAAAACTGCTCTGCAACTGCACCGGAACAGTGGTGCGATTACTACAAAAATGACCCTACACGTATTATAATGTAATAAAATTTTATATAATCATTTATCCATATAAATAACATGCTTTCGATGGTTTAGATCTTGAAAAAACTACTCTGCAACTCCACCGGAACAGTGGTGCGGTTACTCCAAAAATGGCCCTACACGTATTAAAATGTAATAAAATTTTATATAATCATTTATCCATATAAATAACATGCTTTTGATGGTTAAGATCTTGAATAAACAGCTCTGCAACTACACCGGAACAGTGGTGCGGTTTCTCCAAAAATGGCCCTACATGTATTTTAATGTAATAAAATTTTATATAATCATTTATCCATATAAATAACATGCTTTCGATGGTTTAGATCTTGAAAAAACTACTCTGCAACTACACCGGAACAGTGGTGCGATTACTCCAAAAATGGCCCTACACGTATTAAAATGTAATACAATTTTATATAATCATTTATCCATATAAATAACATGCTTTTGATGGTTTAGATGTTGAAAAAACAGCTCTGCAACTGCACCGGAACAGAGGTGCGATTACTCCAAAAATGGCCCTACACGTATTAAAATGCAATACAATTTTATATAATCATTTATCCATATAAATAACATGCTTTTGATGGTTTAGATCTTGAAAAAATTGCTCTGCAACTACACCGGAACAGTGGTGCGGTTACTCCAAAAATGTCTCTACAGGTATTATAATGTAATAAATTTTTATATAATCATTTATCCATATAAATAACATGCTTTTGATGGTTTAGATCTTAAAAAAACTGCTCTGCAACTGCACCGGAACAGTGGTGCGATTACTCCGAAAATGGTCCTACACGTATTATAATGTAATAAAATTTTATATAATCAATTATCCATACAAATAACATGCTTTCGATGGTTTAGATCTTGAAAAACTACTCTGCAACTACACCGGAACAGTGGTGCGATTACTCCAAAAATGGCCCTACACGTATTAAAATGTAATACAATGTTTATATAATCATTTATCCATATAAATAACATGCTTTTGATGGTTTAGATTTTGAAAAAACAGCTCTGCAACTGCACCGGAACAGAGGTGCGATTACTCCAAAAATGGCCCTACACCTATTAAAATGTAATACAATTTTATATAATCATTTATCCATATAAATAACATGCTTTTGATAGTTTAGATCTTGAAAAAACTGCTCTGCAACTACACCGGAACAGTGGTGCAGTTACTCCAAAAATGGCCCTACACGTATTATAATGTAACAAAATTTTATATAATCATTTATCCATATAAATAACAAGCTTTTGATGGTTTAGATCTTGAAAAAAAAGCTCTGCTAACTACACCGGAACAGTGGTGCGGTTACTCCAAAAATGTCCCTACAGGTATTATAATGTAATAAATTTTATATAATCATTTATCCATATAAATAACATGCTTTTGATGGTTTAGATCTTGAAAAAACTGCTCTGCAACTGCACCGGAACAGTGGTGCGATTACTCCGAAAATGGTCCTACACGTATTATAATGTAATAAAATTTTATATAATCAATTATCCATATAAATAACATGCTTTTGATGGTTTAGATCTTGAAAAAACTGCTCTGCAACTGCACCGGAACAGTGGTGCGATTACTACAAAAATGACCCTACACGTATTATAATGTAATAAAATTTTATATAATCATTTATCCATATAAATAACATGCTTTCGATGGTTTAGATCTTGAAAAAACTACTCTGCAACTACACCGGAACAGTGGTGCGATTACTCAAAAAATGGCCCTACACGTATTAAAATGTAATACAATTTTTATAATCATTTATCCATATAAATAACATGCTTTTGATGGTTTAGATCTTGAAAAAATTGCTCTGCAACTGCACCGGAACAGTGGTGCGGTTACTCCAAAAATGTCCCTACAGGTATTACAATGTAATAAATTTTATATAATCATTTATCCATATAAATAACATGCTTTTGATGGTTTAGATCTTGAAAAAACTGCTCTGCAACTACACCGGAACAGTGGTGCGATTACTACAAAAATGACCCTACACGTATTATAATGTAATAAAATTTTATATAATCATTTATCCATATAAATAACATGCTTTCGATGGTTTAGATCTTGAAAAAACTACTCTGCAACTACACCGGAACAGTGGTGCGATTACTCAAAAAATGGCCCTACACGTATTAAAATGTAATACAATTTTATATAATCATTTATCCATATAAATAACATGCTTTTGATGGTTTAGATCTTGAAAAAATTGCTCTGCAACTGCACCGGAACAGTGGTGCGGTTACTCCAAAAATGTCCCTACAGGTATTACAATGTAATAAATTTTATATAATCATTTATCCATATAAATAACATGCTTTTGATGGTTTAGATCTTGAAAAAACTGCTCTGCAACTACATCGGAACAGTGGTGCGATTACTCCGAAAATGGTCCTACACGTATTATAATGTAATAAAATTTTATATAATCAATTATCCATATAAATAACATGCTTTTGATGGTTTAGATCTTGAAAAAACTGCTCTGCAACTACACCGGAATAGTGGTGCGGTTACTCCAAAAATGGCCCTACACGTATTAAAATGTAATAAAATTTTATATAATCATTTATCCATATAAATAACATGCTTTTGATGGTTAAGATCTTGAATAAACAGCTCTGCAACTACACCGGAACAGTGGTGCGGTTTCTCCAAAAATGGCCCTACATGTATTTTAATGTAATAAAATTTTATATAATCATTTATCCATATAAATAACATGCTTTCGATGGTTTAGATCTTGAAAAAACTACTCTGCAACTACACCGGAACAGTGGTGCGATTACTCCAAAAATGGCCCTACACGTATTAAAATGTAATACAATTTTATATAATCATTTATCCATATAAATAACATGCTTTTGATGGTTTAGATATTGATAAAACAGCTCTGCAACTGCACCGGAACAGAGGTGCGATTACTCCAAAAATGGCCCTACACGTATTAAAATGTAATACAATTTTATATAATCATTTATCCATATAAATAACATGCTTTTGATAGTTTAGATCTTGAAAAAACTGCTCTGCAACTACACCGGAACAGTGGTGCAGTTACTCCAAAAATGGCCCTACACGTATTATAATGTAACAAAATTTTATATAATCATTTATCCATATAAATAACATGCTTTTGATGGTTTAGATCTTGAAAAAATTGCTCTGCAACTACACCGGAACAGTGGTGCGGTTACTCCAAAAATGGCCCTACACGTATTAAAATGTAATACAATTTTATATAATCATTTATCCATATAAATAACATGCTTTTGATGGTTTAGATTTTGAAAAAACAGCTCTGCAACTACACCGGAACAGTGGTGCGATTACTCCAAAAATGGCCCTACACGTATTAAAATGTAATACAATTTTATATAATCATTTATCCATATAAATAACATGCTTTTGATAGTTTAGATCTTGAAAAAACTGCTCTGCAACTACACCGGAACAGTGGTGCAGTTACTCCAAAAATGGCCCTACACGTATTATAATGTAACAAAATTTTATATAATCATTTATCCATATAAATAACATGCTTTTGATGGTTTAGATCTTGAAAAAATTGCTCTGCAACTACACCGGAACAGTGGTGCGGTTACTCCAAAAATGGCCCTACACGTATTAAAATGTAATACAATTTTATATAATCATTTATCCATATAAATAACATGCTTTTGATGGTTTAGATTTTGAAAAAACAGCTCTGCAACTACACCGGAACAGTGGTGCGATTACTCCAAAAATGGCCCTACACGTATTAAAATGTAATACAATTTTATATAATCATTTATCCATATAAATAACATGCTTTTGATGGTTTAGATCTTGAAAAAACTGCTCTGCAACTACACCGGAACAGTGGTGCGGTTAATCCAAAAATGGCCCTACACGTATTATAATGTAATAAAATTTTATATAATCATTTATCCATATAAATAACATGCTTTTGATGGTTTAGATCTTGAAAAAATTGCTCTGCAACTACACCGGAACAGTGGTGCAGTTACTCCAAAAATGGCCCTACACGTATTATAATGTAACAAAATTTTATATAATCATTTATCCATATAAATAACATGCTTTTGATAGTTAAGATCTTGAATAAACAGCTCTGCAACTACACCGGAACAGTGGTGCGGTTTCTCCAAAAATGGCCCTACACTTATTTTAATGTAATAAAATTTTATATAATCATTTATCCATATAAATAACATGCTTTTGATGGTTTAGATCTTGAAAAAACTGCTCTGCAACTACACCGGAACAGTGGTGCGGTTAATCCAAAAATGGCCCTACACGTATTATAATGTAATAAAATTTTATATAATCATTTATCCATATAAATAACATGCTTTTGATGGTTTAGATTTTGAAAAAACAGCTCTGCAACTGCACCGGAACAGAGGTGCGATTACTCCAAAAATGGCCCTACACGTATTAAAATGTAATACAATTTTATATAATCATTTATCCATATAAATAACATGCTTTTGATGGTTTAGATCTTGAAAAAATTGCTCTGCAACTACACCGGAACAGTGGTGCGGTTACTCCAAAAATGTCTCTACAGGTATTATAATGTAATAAATTTTATATAATCATTTATCCATATAAATAACATGCTTTTGATGGTTTAGATCTTAAAAAAACTGCTCTGCAACTGCACCGGAACAGTGGTGCGATTACTCCGAAAATGGTCCTACACGTATTATAATGTAATAAAATTTTATATAATCAATTATCCATACAAATAACATGCTTTCGATGGTTTAGATCTTGAAAAACTACTCTGCAACTACACCGGAACAGTGGTGCGATTACTCCAAAAATGGCCCTACACGTATTAAAATGTAATACAATTTTATATAATCATTTATCCATATAAATAACATGCTTTTGATGGTTTAGATTTTGAAAAAACAGCTCTGCAACTGCACCGGAACAGAGGTGCGATTACTCCAAAAATGGCCCTACACGTATTAAAATGTAATACAATTTTATATAATCATTTATCCATATAAATAACATGCTTTTGATAGTTTAGATCTTGAAAAAACTGCTCTGCAACTACACCGGAACAGTGGTGCAGTTACTCCAAAAATGGCCCTACACGTATTATAATGTAACAAAATTTTATATAATCATTTATCCATATAAATAACAAGCTTTTGATGGTTTAGATCTTGAAAAAACTGCTCTGCAACTGCACCGGAACAGTGGTGCGATTACTCCGAAAATGGTCCTACACGTATTATAATGTAATAAAATTTTATATAATCAATTATCCATATAAATAACATGCTTTTGATGGTTTAGATCTTGAAAAAACTGCTCTGCAACTGCACCGGAACAGTGGTGCGATTACTACAAAAATGACCCTACACGTATTATAATGTAATAAAATTTTATATAATCATTTATCCATATAAATAACATGCTTTCGATGGTTTAGATCTTGAAAAAACTACTCTGCAACTACACCGGAACAGTGGTGCGATTACTCAAAAAATGGCCCTACACGTATTAAAATGTAATACAATTTTATATAATCATTTATCCATATAAATAACATGCTTTTGATGGTTTAGATCTTGAAAAAATTGCTCTGCAACTGCACCGGAACAGTGGTGCGGTTACTCCAAAAATGTCCCTACAGGTATTACAATGTAATAAATTTTATATAATCATTTATCCATATAAATAACATGCTTTTGATGGTTTAGATCTTGAAAAAACTGCTCTGCAACTACATCGGAACAGTGGTGCGATTACTCCGAAAATGGTCCTACACGTATTATAATGTAATAAAATTTTATATAATCAATTATCCATATAAATAACATGCTTTTGATGGTTTAGATCTTGAAAAAACTGCTCTGCAACTACACCGGAATAGTGGTGCGGTTACTCCAAAAATGGCCCTACACGTATTAAAATGTAATAAAATTTTATATAATCATTTATCCATATAAATAACATGCTTTTGATGGTTAAGATCTGGAATAAACAGCTCTGCAACTACACCGGAACAGTGGTGCGGTTTCTCCAAAAATGGCCCTACATGTATTTTAATGTAATAAAATTTTATATAATCATTTATCCATATAAATAACATGCTTTCGATGGTTTAGATCTTGAAAAAACTACTCTGCAACTACACCGGAACAGTGGTGCGATTACTCCAAAAATGGCCCTACACGTATTAAAATGTAATACAATTTTATATAATCATTTATCCATATAAATAACATGCTTTTGATGGTTTAGATATTGATAAAACAGCTCTGCAACTGCACCGGAACAGAGGTGCGATTACTCCAAAAATGGCCCTACACGTATTAAAATGTAATACAATTTTATATAATCATTTATCCATATAAATAACATGCTTTTGATAGTTTAGATCTTGAAAAAACTGCTCTGCAACTACACCGGAACAGTGGTGCAGTTACTCCAAAAATGGCCCTACACGTATTATAATGTAACAAAATTTTATATAATCATTTATCCATATAAATAACAAGCTTTTGATGGTTTAGATCTTGAAAAAAAAGCTCTGCAACTACACCGGAACAGTGGTGCGGTTACTCCAAAAATGTCCCTACAGGTATTATAATGTAATAAATTTTATATAATCATTTATCCATATAAATAACATGCTTTTGATGGTTTAGATCTTGAAAAAACTGCTCTGCAACTGCACCGGAACAGTGGTGCGATTACTCCGAAAATGGTCCTACACGTATTATAATGTAATAAAATTTTATATAATCAATTATCCATATAAATAACATGCTTTGGATGGTTTAGATCTTGAAAAAACTGCTCTGCAACTGCACCGGAACAGTGGTGCGATTACTCCAAAAATGGCCCTACACGTATTAAAATCTAATACAATTTTATATAATCATTTATCCATATAAATAACATGCTTTTGATGGTTTAGATTTTGAAAAAACAGCTCTGCAACTGCACCGGAACAGAGGTGCGATTACTCCAAAAATGGCCCTACACGTATTAAAATGTAATACAATTTTATATAATCATTTATCCATATAAATAACATGCTTTTGATAGTTTAGATCTTGAAAAAACTGCTCTGCAACTACACCGGAACAGTGGTGCAGTTACTCCAAAAATGGCCCTACACGTATTATAATGTAACAAAATTTTATATAATCATTTATCCATATAAATAACATGCTTTTGATGGTTTAGATCTTGAAAAAATTGCTCTGCAACTACACCGGAACAGTGGTGCGGTTACTCCAAAAATGGCCCTACACGTATTAAAATGTAATACAATTTTATATAATCATTTATCCATATAAATAACATGCTTTTGATGGTTTAGATTTTGAAAAAACAGCTCTGCAACTACACCGGAACAGTGGTGCGATTACTCCAAAAATGGCCCTACACGTATTAAAATGTAATACAATTTTATATAATCATTTATCCATATAAATAACATGCTTTTGATAGTTTAGATCTTGAAAAAACTGCTCTGCAACTACACCGGAACAGTGGTGCAGTTACTCCAAAAATGGCCCTACACGTATTATAATGTAACAAAATTTTATATAATCATTTATCCATATAAATAACATGCTTTTGATGGTTTAGATCTTGAAAAAATTGCTCTGCAACTACACCGGAACAGTGGTGCGGTTACTCCAAAAATGGCCCTACACGTATTAAAATGTAATACAATTTTATATAATCATTTATCCATATAAATAACATGCTTTTGATGGTTTAGATTTTGAAAAAACAGCTCTGCAACTACACCGGAACAGTGGTGCGATTACTCCAAAAATGGCCCTACACGTATTAAAATGTAATACAATTTTATATAATCATTTATCCATATAAATAACATGCTTTTGATGGTTTAGATCTTGAAAAAACTGCTCTGCAACTACACCGGAACAGTGGTGCGGTTAATCCAAAAATGGCCCTACACGTATTATAATGTAATAAAATTTTATATAATCATTTATCCATATAAATAACATGCTTTTGATGGTTTAGATCTTGAAAAAATTGCTCTGCAACTACACCGGAACAGTGGTGCAGTTACTCCAAAAATGGCCCTACACGTATTATAATGTAACAAAATTTTATATAATCATTTATCCATATAAATAACATGCTTTTGATAGTTAAGATTTTGAATAAACAGCTCTGCAACTACACCGGAACAGTGGTGCGGTTTCTCCAAAAATGGCCCTACACTTATTTTAATGTAATAAAATTTTATATAATCATTTATCCATATAAATAACATGCTTTTGATGGTTTAGATCTTGAAAAAACTGCTCTGCAACTACACCGGAACAGTGGTGCGGTTAATCCAAAAATGGCCCTACACGTATTATAATGTAATAAAATTTTATATAATCATTTATCCATATAAATAACATGCTTTTGATGGTTTAGATTTTGAAAAAACAGCTCTGCAACTGCACCGGAACAGAGGTGCGATTACTCCAAAAATGGCCCTACACGTATTAAAATGTAATACAATTTTATATAATCATTTATCCATATAAATAACATGCTTTTGATGGTTTAGATCTTGAAAAAATTGCTCTTCAACTAAACCGGAACACTGGTGCGGTTACTCGAAAAATGTCCCTACAGGTATTATAATGTAATAAATTTTATATAATCATTTATCCATATAAATAACATGCTTTCGATGGTTTAGATCTTGAAAAAACTGCTCTTCAACTACACCGGAACAGTGGTGCGATTACTCCAAAAATGGCCCTACAAGTATTAAAATGTAATAAAATTTTATATAATCATTTATCCATATAAATAACATGCTTTTGATGGTTTAGATCTTGAAAAAACAGCTCTGCAACTACACCGGAACAGTGGTGCAGTTACTCCAAAAATGGCCCTACACGTATTATAAAGTAACAAAATTTTATATAATCATTTATCCATATAAATAACATGCTTTTGATGGTTTAGATCTTGAAAAAATTGCTCTGCAACTACACCGGAACAGTGGTGCGGTTACTCCAAAAATGTCCCTACATGTATTATAATGTAATAAATTTTATATAATCATTTATCCATATAAATAACATGCTTTTGATGGTTTAGATTTTGAAAAAATAGCTCTGCAACTGCACCGGAACAGTGGTGCGATTACTCCAAAAATGGCCCTACACGTATTAAAATGTAATACAATTTTATATAATCATTTATCCATATAAATAACATGCTTTTGATGGTTTAGATTTTGAAAAAACAGCTCTGCAACTGCACCGGAACAGAGGTGCGATTACTCCAAAAATGGCCCTACACGTATTAAAATGTAATACAATTTTATATAATCATTTATCCATATAAATAACATGCTTTTGATGGTTTAGATCTTGAAAAAATTGCTCTGCAACTACACCGGAACACTGGTGCGGTTACTCCAAAAATGTCCCTACAGGTATTATAATGTAATAAATTTTATATAATCATTTATCCATATAAATAAAATGCTTTCGATGGTTTAGATCTTGAAAAAACAGCTCTGCAACTGCACCGGAACAGAGGTGCGATTACTACAAAAATGGCCCTACACGTATTAAAATGTAATACAATTTTATATAATCATTTATCCATATAAATAACATGCTTTTGATGGTTTAGATCTTGAAAAAATTGCTCTGCAACTACACCGGAACACTGGTGCGGTTACTCCAAAAATGTCCCTACAGGTATTATAATGTAATAAATTTTATATAATCATTTATCCATATAAATAACATGCTTTCGATGGTTTAGATCTTGAAAAAACTACTGTGCAACTACACCGGAACAGTGGTGCGCTTACTCCAAAAATGGCCCTACACGTATTAAAATGTAATACAATTTTATATAATCATTTATCCATATAAATAACATGCTTTTGATGGTTTAGATTTTGAAAAAACAGCTCTGCAACTGCACCGGAACAGAGGTGCGATTACTCCCAAAATGGCCCTACACGTATTAAAATGTAATACAATTTTATATAATCATTTATCCATATAAATAACATGCTTTTGATAGTTTAGATCTTGAAAAAACTGCTCTGCAACTCCACCGGAACAGTGGTGCGATTACTCCAAAAATGACCCTACACGTATTATAATGTAATAAAATTTTATATAATCATTTATCCATATAAATAACATGCTTTTGATGGTTTAGATCTTGAAAAAACTGCTCTGCAACTACACCGGAACAGTGGTGCAGTTACTCCAAAAATGACCCTACACGTATTAAAATGTAATAAAATTTTATATAATCATTTATCCATATAAATAACATGCTTTTGATGGTTAAGATCTTGAATAAACAGCTCTGCAACTACACCGGAACAGTGGTGCGGTTTCTCCAAAAATGGCCCTACATGTATTTTAATGTAATAAAATTTTATATAATCATTTATCCATATAAATAACATGCTTTCGATGGTTTAGATCTTGAAAAAACTACTCTGCAACTACACCGGAACAGTGGTGCGATTACTCCAAAAATGGCCCTACACGTATTAAAATGTAATACAATTTTATATAATCATTTATCCATATAAATAACATGCTTTTGATGGTTTAGATTTTGAAAAAACAGCTCTGCAACTGCACCGGAACAGAGGTACGATTACTCCAAAAATGGCCCTACACGTATTAAAATGTAATACAATTTTATATAATCATTTATCCATATAAATAACATGCTTTTGATAGTTTAGATCTTGAAAAAACTGCTCTGCAACTACACCGGAACAGTGGTGCAGTTACTCCAAAAATGGCCCTACACGTATTATAATGTAACAAAATTTTATATAATCATTTATCCATATAAATAACAAGCTTTTGATGGTTTAGATCTTGAAAAAATTGCTCTGCAACTACACCGGAACAGTGGTGCGGTTACTCCAAAAATGTCCCTACAGGTATTATAATGTAATAAATTTTATATAATCATTTATCCATATAAATAACATGCTTTTGATGGTTTAGATCTTGAAAAAACTGCTCTGCAACTGCACCGGAACAGTGGTGCGATTACTCCGAAAATGGTCCTACACGTATTATAATGTAATAAAATTTTATATAATCAATTATCCATATAAATAACATGCTTTTGATGGTTTAGATCTTGAAAAAACTGCTCTGCAACTGCACCGGAACAGTGGTGCGATTACTACAAAAATGACCCTACACGTATTATAATGTAATAAAATTTTATATAATCATTTATCCATATAAATAACATGCTTTCGATGGTTTAGATCTTGAAAAAACTACTCTGCAACTACACCGGAACAGTGGTGCGGTTACTCCAAAAATGGCCCTACACGTATTAAAATGTAATAAAATTTTATATAATCATTTATCCATATAAATAACATGCTTTTGATGGTTAAGATCTTGAATAAACAGCTCTGCAACTACACCGGAACAGTGGTGCGGTTTCTCCAAAAATGGCCCTACATGTATTTTAATGTAATAAAATTTTATATAATCATTTATCCATATAAATAACATGCTTTCGATGGTTTAGATCTTGAAAAAACTACTCTGCAACTACACCGGAACAGTGGTGCGATTACTCCAAAAATGGCCCTACACGTATTAAAATGTAATACAATTTTATATAATCATTTATCCATATAAATAACATGCTTTTGATGGTTTAGATGTTGAAAAAACAGCTCTGCAACTGCACCGGAACAGAGGTGCGATTACTCCAAAAATGGCCCTACACGTATTAAAATGCAATACAATTTTATATAATCATTTATCCATATAAATAACATGCTTTTGATGGTTTAGATCTTGAAAAAATTGCTCTGCAACTACACCGGAACAGTGGTGCGGTTACTCCAAAAATGTCTCTACAGGTATTATAATGTAATAAATTTTATATAATCATTTATCCATATAAATAACATGCTTTTGATGGTTTAGATCTTGAAAAAACTGCTCTGCAACTGCACCGGAACAGTGGTGCGATTACTCCGAAAATGGTCCTACACGTATTATAATGTAATAAAATTTTATATAATCAATTATCCATACAAATAACATGCTTTCGATGGTTTAGATCTTGAAAAACTACTCTGCAACTACACCGGAACAGTGGTGCGATTACTCCAAAAATGGCCCTACACGTATTAAAATGTAATACAATTTTATATAATCATTTATCCATATAAATAACATGCTTTTGATGGTTTAGATTTTGAAAAAACAGCTCTGCAACTGCACCGGAACAGAGGTGCGATTACTCCAAAAATGGCCCTACACGTATTAAAATGTAATACAATTTTATATAATCATTTATCCATATAAATAACATGCTTTTGATAGTTTAGATCTTGAAAAAACTGCTCTGCAACTACACCGGAACAGTGGTGCAGTTACTCCAAAAATGGCCCTACACGTATTATAATGTAACAAAATTTTATATAATCATTTATCCATATAAATAACAAGCTTTTGATGGTTTAGATCTTGAAAAAAAAGCTCTGCAACTACACCGGAACAGTGGTGCGGTTACTCCAAAAATGTCCCTACAGGTATTATAATGTAATAAATTTTATATAATCATTTATCCATATAAATAACATGCTTTTGATGGTTTAGATCTTGAAAAAACTGCTCTGCAACTGCACCGGAACAGTGGTGCGATTACTCCGAAAATGGTCCTACACGTATTATAATGTAATAAAATTTTATATAATCAATTATCCATATAAATAACATGCTTTTGATGGTTTAGATCTTGAAAAAACTGCTCTGCAACTGCACCGGAACAGTGGTGCGATTACTACAAAAATGACCCTACACGTATTATAATGTAATAAAATTTTATATAATCATTTATCCATATAAATAACATGCTTTCGATGGTTTAGATCTTGAAAAAACTACTCTGCAACTACACCGGAACAGTGGTGCGATTACTCAAAAAATGGCCCTACACGTATTAAAATGTAATACAATTTTATATAATCATTTATCCATATAAATAACATGCTTTTGATGGTTTAGATCTTGAAAAAATTGCTCTGCAACTGCACCGGAACAGTGGTGCGGTTACTCCAAAAATGTCCCTACAGGTATTACAATGTAATAAATTTTATATAATCATTTATCCATATAAATAACATGCTTTTGATGGTTTAGATGTTGATAAAACAGCTCTGCAACTGCACCGGAACAGAGGTGCGATTACTCCAAAAATGGCCCTACACGTATTAAAATGTAATACAATTTTATATAATCATTTATCCATATAAATAACATGCTTTTGATAGTTTAGATCTTGAAAAAACTGCTCTGCAACTACACCGGAACAGTGGTGCAGTTACTCCAAAAATGGCCCTACACGTATTATAATGTAACAAAATTTTATATAATCATTTATCCATATAAATAACAAGCTTTTGATGGTTTAGATCTTGAAAAAAAAGCTCTGCAACTACACCGGAACAGTGGTGCGGTTACTCCAAAAATGTCCCTACAGGTATTATAATGTAATAAATTTTATATAATCATTTATCCATATAAATAACATGCTTTTGATGGTTTAGATCTTGAAAAAACTGCTCTGCAACTGCACCGGAACAGTGGTGCGATTACTCCGAAAATGGTCCTACACGTATTATAATGTAATAAAATTTTATATAATCAATTATCCATACAAATAACATGCTTTCGATGGTTTAGATCTTGAAAAACTACTCTGCAACTACACCGGAGCAGTGGTGCGATTACTCCAAAAATGACCCTACACGTATTATAATGTAATAAAATTTTATATAATCATTTATCCATATAAATAACATGCTTTTGATGGTTTAGATCTTGAAAAAACTGCTCTGCAACTACACCGGAACAGTGGTGCAGTTACTCCAAAAATGACCCTACACGTATTAAAATGTAATAAAATTTTATATAATCATTTATCCATATAAATAACATGCTTTTGATGGTTAAGATCTTGAATAAACAGCTCTGCAACTACACCGGAACAGTGGTGCGGTTTCTCCAAAAATGGCCCTACATGTATTTTAATGTAATAAAATTTTATATAATCATTTATCCATATAAATAACATGCTTTCGATGGTTTAGATCTTGAAAAAACTACTCTGCAACTACACCGGAACAGTGGTGCGATTACTCCAAAAATGGCCCTACACGTATTAAAATGTAATACAATTTTATATAATCATTTATCCATATAAATAACATGCTTTTGATGGTTTAGATTTTGAAAAAACAGCTCTGCAACTGCACCGGAACAGAGGTACGATTACTCCAAAAATGGCCCTACACGTATTAAAATGTAATACAATTTTATATAATCATTTATCCATATAAATAACATGCTTTTGATAGTTTAGATCTTGAAAAAACTGCTCTGCAACTACACCGGAACAGTGGTGCAGTTACTCCAAAAATGGCCCTACACGTATTATAATGTAACAAAATTTTATATAATCATTTATCCATATAAATAACAAGCTTTTGATGGTTTAGATCTTGAAAAAATTGCTCTGCAACTACACCGGAACAGTGGTGCGGTTACTCCAAAAATGTCCCTACAGGTATTATAATGTAATAAATTTTATATAATCATTTATCCATATAAATAACATGCTTTTGATGGTTTAGATCTTGAAAAAACTGCTCTGCAACTGCACCGGAACAGTGGTGCGATTACTCCGAAAATGGTCCTACACGTATTATAATGTAATAAAATTTTATATAATCAATTATCCATATAAATAACATGCTTTTGATGGTTTAGATCTTGAAAAAACTGCTCTGCAACTGCACCGGAACAGTGGTGCGATTACTACAAAAATGACCCTACACGTATTATAATGTAATAAAATTTTATATAATCATTTATCCATATAAATAACATGCTTTCGATGGTTTAGATCTTGAAAAAACTACTCTGCAACTACACCGGAACAGTGGTGCGGTTACTCCAAAAATGGCCCTACACGTATTAAAATGTAATAAAATTTTATATAATCATTTATCCATATAAATAACATGCTTTTGATGGTTAAGATCTTGAATAAACAGCTCTGCAACTACACCGGAACAGTGGTGCGGTTTCTCCAAAAATGGCCCTACATGTATTTTAATGTAATAAAATTTTATATAATCATTTATCCATATAAATAACATGCTTTCGATGGTTTAGATCTTGAAAAAACTACTCTGCAACTACACCGGAACAGTGGTGCGATTACTCCAAAAATGGCCCTACACGTATTAAAATGTAATACAATTTTATATAATCATTTATCCATATAAATAACATGCTTTTGATGGTTTAGATGTTGAAAAAACAGCTCTGCAACTGCACCGGAACAGAGGTGCGATTACTCCAAAAATGGCCCTACACGTATTAAAATGCAATACAATTTTATATAATCATTTATCCATATAAATAACATGCTTTTGATGGTTTAGATCTTGAAAAAATTGCTCTGCAACTACACCGGAACAGTGGTGCGGTTACTCCAAAAATGTCTCTACAGGTATTATAATGTAATAAATTTTATATAATCATTTATCCATATAAATAACATGCTTTTGATGGTTTAGATCTTGAAAAAACTGCTCTGCAACTGCACCGGAACAGTGGTGCGATTACTCCGAAAATGGTCCTACACGTATTATAATGTAATAAAATTTTATATAATCAATTATCCATACAAATAACATGCTTTCGATGGTTTAGATCTTGAAAAACTACTCTGCAACTACACCGGAACAGTGGTGCGATTACTCCAAAAATGGCCCTACACGTATTAAAATGTAATACAATTTTATATAATCATTTATCCATATAAATAACATGCTTTTGATGGTTTAGATTTTGAAAAAACAGCTCTGCAACTGCACCGGAACAGAGGTGCGATTACTCCAAAAATGGCCCTACACGTATTAAAATGTAATACAATTTTATATAATCATTTATCCATATAAATAACATGCTTTTGATAGTTTAGATCTTGAAAAAACTGCTCTGCAACTACACCGGAACAGTGGTGCAGTTACTCCAAAAATGGCCCTACACGTATTATAATGTAACAAAATTTTATATAATCATTTATCCATATAAATAACAAGCTTTTGATGGTTTAGATCTTGAAAAAAAAGCTCTGCAACTACACCGGAACAGTGGTGCGGTTACTCCAAAAATGTCCCTACAGGTATTATAATGTAATAAATTTTATATAATCATTTATCCATATAAATAACATGCTTTTGATGGTTTAGATCTTGAAAAAACTGCTCTGCAACTGCACCGGAACAGTGGTGCGATTACTCCGAAAATGGTCCTACACGTATTATAATGTAATAAAATTTTATATAATCAATTATCCATATAAATAACATGCTTTTGATGGTTTAGATCTTGAAAAAACTGCTCTGCAACTGCACCGGAACAGTGGTGCGATTACTACAAAAATGACCCTACACGTATTATAATGTAATAAAATTTTATATAATCATTTATCCATATAAATAACATGCTTTCGATGGTTTAGATCTTGAAAAAACTACTCTGCAACTACACCGGAACAGTGGTGCGATTACTCAAAAAATGGCCCTACACGTATTAAAATGTAATACAATTTTATATAATCATTTATCCATATAAATAACATGCTTTTGATGGTTTAGATCTTGAAAAAATTGCTCTGCAACTGCACCGGAACAGTGGTGCGGTTACTCCAAAAATGTCCCTACAGGTATTACAATGTAATAAATTTTATATAATCATTTATCCATATAAATAACATGCTTTTGATGGTTTAGATCTTGAAAAAACTGCTCTGCAACTACATCGGAACAGTGGTGCGATTACTCCGAAAATGGTCCTACACGTATTATAATGTAATAAAATTTTATATAATCAATTATCCATATAAATAACATGCTTTTGATGGTTTAGATCTTGAAAAAACTGCTCTGCAACTACACCGGAATAGTGGTGCGGTTACTCCAAAAATGGCCCTACACGTATTAAAATGTAATAAAATTTTATATAATCATTTATCCATATAAATAACAAGCTTTTGATGGTTAAGATCTTGAATAAACAGCTCTGCAACTACACCGGAACAGTGGTGCGGTTTCTCCAAAAATGGCCCTACATGTATTTTAATGTAATAAAATTTTATATAATCATTTATCCATATAAATAACATGCTTTCGATGGTTTAGATCTTGAAAAAACTACTCTGCAACTACACCGGAACAGTGGTGCGATTACTCCAAAAATGGCCCTACACGTATTAAAATGTAATACAATTTTATATAATCATTTATCCATATAAATAACATGCTTTTGATGGTTTAGATGTTGATAAAACAGCTCTGCAACTGCACCGGAACAGAGGTGCGATTACTCCAAAAATGGCCCTACACGTATTAAAATGTAATACAATTTTATATAATCATTTATCCATATAAATAACATGCTTTTGATAGTTTAGATCTTGAAAAAACTGCTCTGCAACTACACCGGAACAGTGGTGCAGTTACTCCAAAAATGGCCCTACACGTATTATAATGTAACAAAATTTTATATAATCATTTATCCATATAAATAACAAGCTTTTGATGGTTTAGATCTTGAAAAAAAAGCTCTGCAACTACACCGGAACAGTGGTGCGGTTACTCCAAAAATGTCCCTACAGGTATTATAATGTAATAAATTTTATATAATCATTTATCCATATAAATAACATGCTTTTGATGGTTTAGATCTTGAAAAAACTGCTCTGCAACTGCACCGGAACAGTGGTGCGATTACTCCGAAAATGGTCCTACACGTATTATAATGTAATAAAATTTTATATAATCAATTATCCATATAAATAACATGCTTTTGATGGTTTAGATCTTGAAAAAACTGCTCTGCAACTGCACCGGAACAGTGGTGCGATTACTACAAAAATGACCCTACACGTATTATAATGTAATAAAATTTTATATAATCATTTATCCATATAAATAACATGCTTTCGATGGTTTAGATCTTGAAAAAACTACTCTGCAACTACACCGGAACAGTGGTGCGGTTACTCCAAAAATGGCCCTACACGTATTAAAATGTAATAAAATTTTATATAATCATTTATCCATATAAATAACATGCTTTTGATGGTTAAGATCTTGAATAAACAGCTCTGCAACTACACCGGAACAGTGGTGCGGTTTCTCCAAAAATGGCCCTACATGTATTTTAATGTAATAAAATTTTATATAATCATTTATCCATATAAATAACATGCTTTCGATGGTTTAGATCTTGAAAAAACTACTCTGCAACTACACCGGAACAGTGGTGCGATTACTCCAAAAATGGCCCTACACGTATTAAAATGTAATACAATTTTATATAATCATTTATCCATATAAATAACATGCTTTTGATGGTTTAGATGTTGAAAAAACAGCTCTGCAACTGCACCGGAACAGAGGTGCGATTACTCCAAAAATGGCCCTACACGTATTAAAATGCAATACAATTTTATATAATCATTTATCCATATAAATAACATGCTTTTGATGGTTTAGATCTTGAAAAAATTGCTCTGCAACTACACCGGAACAGTGGTGCGGTTACTCCAAAAATGTCTCTACAGGTATTATAATGTAATAAATTTTATATAATCATTTATCCATATAAATAACATGCTTTTGATGGTTTAGATCTTGAAAAAACTGCTCTGCAACTGCACCGGAACAGTGGTGCGATTACTCCGAAAATGGTCCTACACGTATTATAATGTAATAAAATTTTATATAATCAATTATCCATACAAATAACATGCTTTCGATGGTTTAGATCTTGAAAAACTACTCTGCAACTACACCGGAACAGTGGTGCGATTACTCCAAAAATGGCCCTACACGTATTAAAATGTAATACAATTTTATATAATCATTTATCCATATAAATAACATGCTTTTGATGGTTTAGATTTTGAAAAAACAGCTCTGCAACTGCACCGGAACAGAGGTGCGATTACTCCAAAAATGGCCCTACACGTATTAAAATGTAATACAATTTTATATAATCATTTATCCATATAAATAACATGCTTTTGATAGTTTAGATCTTGAAAAAACTGCTCTGCAACTACACCGGAACAGTGGTGCAGTTACTCCAAAAATGGCCCTACACGTATTATAATGTAACAAAATTTTATATAATCATTTATCCATATAAATAACAAGCTTTTGATGGTTTAGATCTTGAAAAAAAAGCTCTGCAACTACACCGGAACAGTGGTGCGGTTACTCCAAAAATGTCCCAACAGGTATTATAATGTAATAAATTTTATATAATCATTTATCCATATAAATAACATGCTTTTGATGGTTTAGATCTTGAAAAAACTGCTCTGCAACTGCACCGGAACAGTGGTGCGATTACTCCGAAAATGGTCCTACACGTATTATAATGTAATAAAATTTTATATAATCAATTATCCATATAAATAACATGCTTTTGATGGTTTAGATCTTGAAAAAACTGCTCTGCAACTGCACCGGAACAGTGGTGCGATTACTACAAAAATGACCCTACACGTATTATAATGTAATAAAATTTTATATAATCATTTATCCATATAAATAACATGCTTTCGATGGTTTAGATCTTGAAAAAACTACTCTGCAACTACACCGGAACAGTGGTGCGATTACTCAAAAAATGGCCCTACACGTATTAAAATGTAATACAATTTTATATAATCATTTATCCATATAAATAACATGCTTTTGATGGTTTAGATCTTGAAAAAATTGCTCTGCAACTGCACCGGAACAGTGGTGCGGTTACTCCAAAAATGTCCCTACAGGTATTACAATGTAATAAATTTTATATAATCATTTATCCATATAAATAACATGCTTTTGATGGTTTAGATCTTGAAAAAACTGCTCTGCAACTACATCGGAACAGTGGTGCGATTACTCCGAAAATGGTCCTACACGTATTATAATGTAATAAAATTTTATATAATCAATTATCCATATAAATAACATGCTTTTGATGGTTTAGATCTTGAAAAAACTGCTCTGCAACTACACCGGAATAGTGGTGCGGTTACTCCAAAAATGGCCCTACACGTATTAAAATGTAATAAAATTTTATATAATCATTTATCCATATAAATAACATGCTTTTGATGGTTAAGATCTTGAATAAACAGCTCTGCAACTACACCGGAACAGTGGTGCGGTTTCTCCAAAAATGGCCCTACATGTATTTTAATGTAATAAAATTTTATATAATCATTTATCCATATAAATAACATGCTTTCGATGGTTTAGATCTTGAAAAAACTACTCTGCAACTACACCGGAACAGTGGTGCGATTACTCCAAAAATGGCCCTACACGTATTAAAATGTAATACAATTTTATATAATCATTTATCCATATAAATAACATGCTTTTGATGGTTTAGATGTTGAAAAAACAGCTCTGCAACTGCACCGGAACAGAGGTGCGATTACTCCAAAAATGGCCCTACACGTATTAAAATGCAATACAATTTTATATAATCATTTATCCATATAAATAACATGCTTTTGATGGTTTAGATCTTGAAAAAATTGCTCTGCAACTACACCGGAACAGTGGTGCGGTTACTCCAAAAATGTCTCTACAGGTATTATAATGTAATAAATTTTATATAATCATTTATCCATATAAATAACATGCTTTTGATGGTTTAGATCTTGAAAAAACTGCTCTGCAACTGCACCGGAACAGTGGTGCGATTACTCCGAAAATGGTCCTACACGTATTATAATGTAATAAAATTTTATATAATCAATTATCCATACAAATAACATGCTTTCGATGGTTTAGATCTTGAAAAACTACTCTGCAACTACACCGGAACAGTGGTGCGATTACTCCAAAAATGGCCCTACACGTATTAAAATGTAATACAATTTTATATAATCATTTATCCATATAAATAACATGCTTTTGATGGTTTAGATTTTGAAAAAACAGCTCTGCAACTGCACCGGAACAGAGGTGCGATTACTCCAAAAATGGCCCTACACGTATTAAAATGTAATACAATTTTATATAATCATTTATCCATATAAATAACATGCTTTTGATAGTTTAGATCTTGAAAAAACTGCTCTGCAACTACACCGGAACAGTGGTGCAGTTACTCCAAAAATGGCCCTACACGTATTATAATGTAACAAAATTTTATATAATCATTTATCCATATAAATAACAAGCTTTTGATGGTTTAGATCTTGAAAAAAAAGCTCTGCAACTACACCGGAACAGTGGTGCGGTTACTCCAAAAATGTCCCTACAGGTATTATAATGTAATAAATTTTATATAATCATTTATCCATATAAATAACATGCTTTTGATGGTTTAGATCTTGAAAAAACTGCTCTGCAACTGCACCGGAACAGTGGTGCGATTACTCCGAAAATGGTCCTACACGTATTATAATGTAATAAAATTTTATATAATCAATTATCCATATAAATAACATGCTTTTGATGGTTTAGATCTTGAAAAAACTGCTCTGCAACTGCACCGGAACAGTGGTGCGATTACTACAAAAATGACCCTACACGTATTATAATGTAATAAAATTTTATATAATCATTTATCCATATAAATAACATGCTTTCGATGGTTTAGATCTTGAAAAAACTACTCTGCAACTACACCGGAACAGTGGTGCGATTACTCAAAAAATGGCCCTACACGTATTAAAATGTAATACAATTTTATATAATCATTTATCCATATAAATAACATGCTTTTGATGGTTTAGATCTTGAAAAAATTGCTCTGCAACTGCACCGGAACAGTGGTGCGGTTACTCCAAAAATGTCCCTACAGGTATTACAATGTAATAAATTTTATATAATCATTTATCCATATAAATAACATGCTTTTGATGGTTTAGATCTTGAAAAAACTGCTCTGCAACTACATCGGAACAGTGGTGCGATTACTCCGAAAATGGTCCTACACGTATTATAATGTAATAAAATTTTATATAATCAATTATCCATATAAATAACATGCTTTTGATGGTTTAGATCTTGAAAAAACTGCTCTGCAACTACACCGGAATAGTGGTGCGGTTACTCCAAAAATGGCCCTACACGTATTAAAATGTAATAAAATTTTATATAATCATTTATCCATATAAATAACATGCTTTTGATGGTTAAGATCTTGAATAAACAGGTCTGCAACTACACCGGAACAGTGGTGCGGTTTCTCCAAAAATGGCCCTACATGTATTTTAATGTAATAAAATTTTATATAATCATTTATCCATATAAATAACATGCTTTCGATGGTTTAGATCTTGAAAAAACTACTCTGCAACTACACCGGAACAGTGGTGCGATTACTCCAAAAATGGCCCTACACGTATTAAAATGTAATACAATTTTATATAATCATTTATCCATATAAATAACATGCTTTTGATGGTTTAGATGTTGATAAAACAGCTCTGCAACTGCACCGGAACAGAGGTGCGATTACTCCAAAAATGGCCCTACACGTATTAAAATGTAATACAATTTTATATAATCATTTATCCATATAAATAACATGCTTTTGATAGTTTAGATCTTGAAAAAACTGCTCTGCAACTACACCGGAACAGTGGTGCAGTTACTCCAAAAATGGCCCTACACGTATTATAATGTAACAAAATTTTATATAATCATTTATCCATATAAATAACAAGCTTTTGATGGTTTAGATCTTGAAAAAAAAGCTCTGCAACTACACCGGAACAGTGGTGCGGTTACTCCAAAAATGTCCCTACAGGTATTATAATGTAATAAATTTTATATAATCATTTATCCATATAAATAACATGCTTTTGATGGTTTAGATCTTGAAAAAACTGCTCTGCAACTGCACCGGAACAGTGGTGCGATTACTCCGAAAATGGTCCTACACGTATTATAATGTAATAAAATTTTATATAATCAATTATCCATATAAATAACATGCTTTTGATGGTTTAGATCTTGAAAAAACTGCTCTGCAACTGCACCGGAACAGTGGTGCGATTACTACAAAAATGACCCTACACGTATTATAATGTAATAAAATTTTATATAATCATTTATCCATATAAATAACATGCTTTCGATGGTTTAGATCTTGAAAAAACTACTCTGCAACTACACCGGAACAGTGGTGCGATTACTCCAAAAATGGCCCTACACGTATTAAAATGTAATACAATTTTATATAATCATTTATCCATATAAATAACATGCTTTTGATGGTTTAGATCTTGAAAAAACTGCTCTGCAACTGCACCGGAACAGTGGTGCGATTACTACAAAAATGACCCTACACGTATTATAATGTAATAAAATTTTATATAATCATTTATCCATATAAATAACATGCTTTCGATGGTTTAGATCTTGAAAAAACTACTCTGCAACTACACCGGAACAGTGGTGCGGTTACTCCAAAAATGGCCCTACACGTATTAAAATGTAATAAAATTTTATATAATCATTTATCCATATAAATAACATGCTTTTGATGGTTAAGATCTTGAATAAACAGCTCTGCAACTACACCGGAACAGTGGTGCGGTTTCTCCAAAAATGGCCCTACATGTATTTTAATGTAATAAAATTTTATATAATCATTTATCCATATAAATAACATGCTTTCGATGGTTTAGATCTTGAAAAAACTACTCTGCAACTACACCGGAACAGTGGTGCGATTACTCCAAAAATGGCCCTACACGTATTAAAATGTAATACAATTTTATATAATCATTTATCCATATAAATAACATGCTTTTGATGGTTCAGATGTTGAAAAAACAGCTCTGCAACTGCACCGGAACAGAGGTGCGATTACTCCAAAAATGGCCCTACACGTATTAAAATGTAATACAATTTTATATAATCATTTATCCATATAAATAATATGCTTTTGATGGTTTAGATCTTGAAAAAATTGCTCTGCAACTACACCGGAACAGTGGTGCGGTTACTCCAAAAATGTCCCTACAGGTATTATAATGTAATAAATTTTATATAATCATTTATCCATATAAATAACATGCTTTTGATGGTTTAGATCTTGATAAAACTGCTCTGCAACTGCACCGGAACAGTGGTGCGATTACTCCGAAAATGGTCCTACACGTATTATAATGTAATAAAATTTTATATAATCAATTATCCATATAAATAACATGCTTTTGATGGTTTAGATCTTGAAAAAACTGCTCTGCAACTGCACCGGAACAGTGGTGCGATTACTACAAAAATGACCCTACACGTATTATAATGTAATAAAATTTTATATAATCATTTAATCCATATAAATAACATGCTTTCGATGGTTTAGATCTTGAAAAAACTACTCTGCAACTACACCGGAACAGTGGTGCGATTACTCCAAAAATGGCCCTACACGTATTAAAATGTAATACAATTTTATATAATCATTTATCCATATAAATAACATGCTTTTGATGGTTTAGATGTTGATAAAACAGCTCTGCAACTGCACCGGAACAGAGGTGCGATTACTCCAAAAACGGCCCTACACGTATTAAAATGTAATACAATTTTATATAATCATTTATCCATATAAATAACATGCTTTTGATAGTTTAGATCTTGAAAAAACTGCTCTGCAACTACACCGGAACAGTGGTGCAGTTACTCCAAAAATGGCCCTACACGTATTATAATGTAACAAAATTTTATATAATCATTTATCCATATAAATAACAAGCTTTTGATGGTTTAGATCTTGAAAAAAAAGCTCTGCAACTACACCGGAACAGTGGTGCGGTTACTCCAAAAATGTCCCTACAGGTATTATAATGTAATAAATTTTATATAATCATTTATCCATATAAATAACATGCTTTTGATGGTTTAGATCTTGAAAAAACTGCTCTGCAACTGCACCGGAACAGTGGTGCGATTACTCCGAAAATGGTCCTACACGTATTATAATGTAATAAAATTTTATATAATCAATTATCCATATAAATAACATGCTTTTGATGGTTTAGATCTTGAAAAAACTGCTCTGCAACTGCACCGGAACAGTGGTGCGATTACTACAAAAATGACCCTACAACGTATTATAATGTAATAAAATTTTATATAATCATTTATCCATATAAATAACATGCTTTCGATGGTTTAGATCTTGAAAAAACTACTCTGCAACTACACCGGAACAGTGGTGCGATTACTCAAAAAATGGCCCTACACGTATTAAAATGTAATACAATTTTATATAATCATTTATCCATATAAATAACATGCTTTTGATGGTTTAGATCTTGAAAAAATTGCTCTGCAACTGCACCGGAACAGTGGTGCGGTTACTCCAAAAATGTCCCTACAGGTATTACAATGTAATAAATTTTATATAATCATTTATCCATATAAATAACATGCTTTTGATGGTTTAGATCTTGAAAAAACTGCTCTGCAACTACATCGGAAACAGTGGTGCGATTACTCCGAAAATGGTCCTACACGTATTATAATGTAATAAAATTTTATATAATCAATTATCCATATAAATAACATGCTTTTGATGGTTTAGATCTTGAAAAAACTGCTCTGCAACTACACCGGAATAGTGGTGCGGTTACTCCAAAAATGGCCCTACACGTATTAAAATGTAATAAAATTTTATATAATCATTTATCCATATAAATAACATGCTTTTGATGGTTAAGATCTTGAATAAACAGCTCTGCAACTACACCGGAACAGTGGTGCGGTTTCTCCAAAAATGGCCCTACATGTATTGTAATGTAATAAAATTTTATATAATCATTTATCCATATAAATAACATGCTTTCGATGGTTTAGATCTTTGAAAAAACTACTCTGCAACTACACCGGAACAGTGGTGCGATTACTCCAAAAATGGCCCTACACGTATTAAAATGTAATACAATTTTATATAATCATTTATCCATATAAATAACATGCTTTTGATGGTTTAGATGTTGATAAAACAGCTCTGCAACTGCACCGGAACAGAGGTGCGATTACTCCAAAAATGGCCCTACACGTATTAAAATGTAATACAATTTTATATAATCATTTATCCATATAAATAACATGCTTTTGATAGTTTAGATCTTGAAAAAACTGCTCTGCAACTACACCGGAACAGTGGTGCAGTTACTCCAAAAATGGCCCTACACGTATTATAATGTAACAAAATTTTATATAATCATTTATCCATATAAATAACAAGCTTTTGATGGTTTAGATCTTGAAAAAAAAGCTCTGCAACTACACCGGAACAGTGGTGCGGTTACTCCAAAAATGTCCCTACAGGTATTATAATGTAATAAATTTTATATAATCATTTATCCATATAAATAACATGCTTTTGATGGTTTAGATCTTGAAAAAACTGCTCTGCAACTGCACCGGAACAGTGGTGCGATTACTCCGAAAATGGTCCT
>JASFXW010000620.1:12500-22500 GCA_030490835.1 Annona cherimola | reverse complement strand
GTCGGGACGCACCAGATCGACACTCGTCCGCTCCGGATCCATGTCGGACTGTCTCGGATCGATGGCCGAGCGGCAAGGCACCACGCGCCCACTGCCACGAATCGACCCGAAGAGGGCTGTCCGACTGTCTCCCTGAGCCCGATCGGGTGACACGGGGTGCACCCATGCGACCCACGCCCGATCGCCCCATGTCGGTGATCGAGAGCATATGTCCCGTCGATGCCCGACTGCCATGGATCGGTGCTCGGGCTGCCCCATAACCATGCCCAGTCGCCCTCGATCGATGCCCGCCCGCCTCGGAACGACGCCCGGCCCATCCGGGCCGGTGTTCGCTAGCCGCGAATCGATGCCCGACCGCCCTGGACGGATGCCCGATATCCCCGAGACACACTGGATCGACACTCCGTCCACACCGGATCCATTCCGGACTGCCCCGGACCGATGCTCGAGCACCACGGAACCAAGCCCCATAGCCCCCGATCGCCCGGGGTCGTTGCCCGTCCGACTCGCGTCCATGCCCAGCCTCCTCGGACCGGCGCTCCGGTCGCCATGGGGGGGACGACGGGCACCCTCGGGGCTATGCTGGTCGCGTTCGGACCGATGCCCGGCCGTCCCGCATGCAACCCCGCCCAAGCACCATGCAGTGGGGGCGTGTGTGGCCAGGGCCGAGTACCACAGGCTGGGCCGAGTACCACCAGTATAACTGGTGAGCACTTTTGGCCGCAACTTCCTGCTTGTGTGGGTTCAGGCCCTCCAAGTATATAGGTAGACAGTGGTGGTGGATGGCCGACTGCTCTATGGAAGCAGCTCGGAACCACCCGGATTGCCCCATAGATGCTCGAATGCCCCGCCTCCTCGCCCCGTCCCTCCCGAATCGATGCCCCGTTGCCGCTAGTTGGCGGCCTAGCGCCCCGGGTCGTTGCCCGATCGCCCGTCCGACTCGCGTCCATGCCCGGCCACATCGGCCCGGTGCTCGATCGCCACGGGGTGACGATGGACCCCCACGGGGCTACGCTCATCCCGTTCGGATCGATGCCTGAGACGCCCCGGATGCAACCCCGCCCAAGCACCATGCTGTGGGAGCGGGTGTGGCCAGGGCCGAGTACCACAGGCTGGGCCGAGTACCGCCAGTATAACTGGTGAGCACTTTTGGCCGCAACTTCCTGCTTGTGGGGGTTCAGGCCCTCCAGGTATATAGGTAGACAGTGGTGGTGGATGGCCGACTGCTCTTGGGAAGCAGCTCGGAACCACCCGGATGGCCCCATCGATGCCCGAGATGCCCGGCATCCTCGCCCCGTCCCTCCCGAATCGATGCCCCGTTGCCGCTAGTTGGCGGCCTAGCGCCCCGGGTCGTTGCCCGATCGCCCGGGGTCGTTGCCCGTCCGACTCGCATCCATGCCCGGCCTCATCGGCCCGGTGCTCGATCGCCACGGGGTGACGATGGACCCCCACGGGGATACGCTCATCCCGTTCGGAACGATGCCTGAGACGCCCCGGATGCAGCCCCGCCCAAGCACCATGCTGTGGGAGCGTGTGTGGCCAGGGCCGAGTACCGCCAGTATAACTGGTGAGCACTTTTGGCCGCAACTTCCTGCTTGTGGGGGTTCAGGCCCTCCAGGTATATAGGTAGACAGTGGTGGTGGATGGCCGACTGCTCTTGGGAAGCAGCTCGGAACCACCCGGATAGCCCCATCGATGCCCGAATGCCCGGCATCCTCGCCCCGTCCCTCCCGAATCGATGCCCCGTTGCCGCTGGTTGGCGGCCTAGCGCCCCGGGTCGTTGCCCTATCGCCCGGGGTCGTTGCCCGTCCGACTCGCGTCCATGCCCGGCCACATCGGCCCGGTGCTCGATCGCCACGGGGTGACGATGGACCCCCACGGGGCTACGCTCATCCCGTTCGGATCGATGCCTGAGACGCCCCGGATGCAACCCCGCCCAATCACCATGCTGTGGGAGCGGGTGTGGCCAGGGCCGAGTACCACAGGCTGGGCCGAGTACCGCCAGTATAACTGGTGAGCACTTTTGGCCGCAACTTCCTGCTTGTGGGGGTTCAGGCCCTCCAAGTATATAGGTAGACAGTGGTGGTGGATGGCCGACTGCTCTTGGGAAGCAGCTCGGAACCACCCGGATAGCCCCATCGATGCCCGAATGCCCGGCATCCTCGCCCCGTCCCTCCCGAATCGATGCCCGGTTGCCGCTAGTTGGCGGCCTAGCGCCCCGGGTCGTTGCCCGTCCGACTCGCATCCATGCCCGGCCTCATCGGCCCGGTGCTCGATCGCCACGGGGTGACGATGGACCCCCACGGGGATACGGCCATCCCGTTCGGAACGATGCTTGAGACGCCCCGGATGCAGCCCCCGCCCAAGCACCATGCTGTGGGAGCGTGTGTGGCCAGGGCCGAGTACCACAGGCTGGGCCGAGTACCGCCAGTATAACTGGTGAGCACTTTTGGCCGCAACTTCCTGCTTGTGGGGGTTCAGGCCCTCCAGGTATATAGGTAGACAGTGGTGGTGGATGGCCGACTGCTCTTGGGAAGCAGCTCGGAACCACCCGGATAGCCCCATCGATGCCCGAATGCCCGGCATCCTCGCCCCGTCCCTCCCGAATCGATGCCCCGTTGCCGCTGGTTTGCGGCCTAGCGCCCCGGGTCGTTGCCCTATCGCCCGGGGTCGTTGCCCGTCCGACTCTCGTCCATGCCCGGCCACATCGGCCCGGTGCTCGATCGCCACGGGGTGACGATGGACCCCCACGAGGCTACGCTCATCCCGTTCGGATCGATGCCTGAGACGCCCCGGATGCATCCCCGCCCAAGCACCATGCTGTGGGAGCGTGTGTGGCCAGGGCCGAGTACCGCCAGTATAACTGGTGAGCACTTTTGGCCGCAACTTCCTGCTTGTGGGGGTTCAGGCCCTCCAAGTATATAGGTAGACAGTGTTGGTGGATGGCCGACTGCTCTTGGGAAGCAGCTCGGAACCACCCGGATAGCCCCATCGATGCCCGAATGCCCGGCATCCTCGCCCCGTCCCTCCCGAATCGATGCCCCGTTGCCGCTAGTTGGCGGCCTAGTGCCCGGGGTCGTTGCCCGTCCGACTCTGTGTCCATGCCCGCCCTCATCGGCCCGGTGCCCGGTCGCCATGGGGGGACGACGGACACCCTCGGGGCTATGCTCGTCGCGTTTGGATCGATGGCCGGCCGTCCCGGATGCAACCCCGCCCAAGCACCAAGCTGTGGGGGCGTGTGTGGCCAGGGCCGAGTACCACAGGCAGGGCCGAGTACCGCCAGTATAACTGGTGAGCACTTTTGGCCGCAACTTCCTGCTTGTGGGGGTTCAGGCCCTCCAAGTATATAGGTAGACAGTGTTGGTGGATGGCCGACTGCTCTTGGGAAGCAGCTCGGAACCACCCGGATTGCCCGATCGATGCGCGAATGCCCCGCGTCCTCGTCCCGTCCCTCCCGAATCGATGCCCCTTTGCCGCGAGTTGGCGGCCTAGCGCCCCGGGTCGTTGCCCGATCGCCCGGTTTCGTTGCCCGTCCCACTCGCGTCCATGCCCGGCGCTCGGTCGCCATGTGGGGAAGACGGACCCCCTCGGGGCTATGCTCGTCGTGTTCGGATCGATGCCCGGCCGTCCCGGATGCAACCCCGACCAAGCATTAAGCTGTGGGGGCGTGTGTGGCCAGGGCCGAGTACCACAGGCAGGGCCGAGTACCGCCAGTATAACTGGTGAGCACTTTTGGCCGCAACTTCCTGCTTGTGGGGGTTCAGGCCCTCCAAGTATATAGGTAGACAGTGGTGGTGGACGGCCGACTGCTCTTGGGAAGCAGCTCGGAACCACCCGGATTGCCCGATCGATGCGCGAATGCCCCGCGTCCTCGCCCCGTCCCTCCCGAATCGATGCCCCTTTGCCGCGAGTTGGCGGCCTAGCGCCTCGGGTCGTTGCCCGATCGCCCGGGGTCGTTGCCCGTCCGGGTCGCGTCCATGCCCGGCCTCCTCTGCCCGGTGCTCGATCGCCATTGGGGGACGACGGATCCCCGCGGGGCTATGCTCGTCCCGTTCGGATCGATGCTTGAGACGCGACCGTCTGCCCATGCCCCCGGATGGCATCCCCGCTCACGCGCGCATCGCCTGTTGGCGTTCACCCCGGATGGTGCACGCGTTGAAGCTGCCCCATGGGGCCGATGCTCAGAATCGCCCGAATTGCCCCCTGTCGATGCGTCCGAATAGCGTCCATGCTCGACCACCCCGTCCGGTGCTCGGCTGCCTTGTGGCAATGCCCGACCCCCACGGCACTATGCCTGTCCCTTTCGATTTAATGCTAGGCCACCCCGGACACATCCCCCCCCATGGATGCGTCGGGCTAGCGTCCATGCTCGACCACCCCGTCCGGTGCTCGGCTGCCTTGTGGCAATGCCCGACCCCCACGGCACTATGCCTGTCCCTTTCGATTTAATGCTAGGCCGCCCCGGACGCATCCCCGTCCAAGTAGCCAGCATCTGGGTCGCGCATTGCCTGGGCCGTGTACCACAGCAAGGGCCGAGTACCGCCAGTATAACTGGTGAGCACTTTTGGCCGCAACTTCCTGCTTGTGGGCGTACGGGCCCTCCAGGTATATAGATAGACGGTGGTAGGCGACCGTCAGCCCATGCACCCCGATGGCAGCCGTGCTCACGCGTGCGTCCTGTGTTGCCGTTCACCCCGGACGGCCCACGCGCTGACGCTGCCCCCCGTGCCCGATGCTCGGAACCTCCCGGATTGCCCCTCCCCCCCCCCCAATGGATGCGTCGGGCTAGCGTCCATGCCCTGCCTCCTCGGTCCGGTGCTCGGCTGCCTTGTGGCAATGCACGACCCCCACGGCACTTTGCCAGTCCCTTTCGATTCGATGCTAAGCTGCCCCGGACGCATCCCCGTCCAAGGAGCCGGCTTCTGGGTGGTGCACTGCCTGGGCCGAGTACCACATCATGGGCCGAGTACCGCCAGTATAACTGGTGAGCACTTTTGGCCGCAACTTCCTGCTTGTGGGCGTACGGGCCCTCCAGGTATATAGATAGACGGTGGTGGGCGACCGTCCGCCCTTGCACCCGGATGGCAGCCGTGCTCACGCGTGCGTCCTGTGTTGCCGTTCACCCCGGACGGCCCACGCGTTGACGCTGCCCCCGTGCTCGATGCTCGGAACCTCTCTGATTGCCCCTCCCCCCCCCCCCCCCCCCCCCAATGGATGCGGCGGGCTAGCGTCCATGCCCTGCCTCCTCGGTCTGGTGCTCGGCTGCCTTGTGCCAATGCACGACCCCCACGGCACTTTGCCAGTCCCTTGAGATTCGATGCTAAGCTGCCCCGGACGCATCCCCGTCCAAGGAGCCGGCTTCTGGGTGGTGCGCTGCCTGGGCCGAGTACCACATCATGGGCCGAGTACCGCCAGTATAACTGGTGAGCACTTTTGGCCGCAACTTCCTGCTTGTGGGCGTACGGGCCCTCCAGGTATATAGATAGACGGTGGTAGGCGACCGTCCGCCCATGCACCCGGGTGGCATCCCCGCTCACCCGTGCATCGTCTGATGGCCGTTTGCCCCGGACGGCGCATGCGTTGACGTTGGCCCCGTGCCCGATGCTCGGAACCTCCCGGATTGCCCCACCCCCATCGATGCGTCGGGCTAGCGTCCATGCCTGGCCACCTCGGTCAGGTGCTCGGCTGTGCCTGTGGCAATGCACGACCCCCACGGCACTCTGCCCGTCCCTTTGGATACGATGCTAAGCTGCCCCGGACGCATCCCCGTCCATGGAGCCAGCTTCTGGGTCGTGCACTGCCTGGGCCGAGTACCAGAGCATGGGCCGAGTACCGCCAGTATAACTGGTGAGCACTTTTGGCCGCAACTTCCTGCTTGTGGGCGGACGGGCCCTCCAAGTATATAGGTAGAAGGTGGTATGCGACCGTCCGCCCATGCCCCCGGATGGCATCCCCGCTCACCCGCGCATCGTCTGATGGCGTTCACCACGGTCGGTGCACGCGTCGACGCTGCCCTTGGGGCGGATGGTTGTCCGTCTTCCTCCTTGCATCCTTCCCGCCTCTCACCCGCTCCAATCTGCTTGATCCGTCCTCTCCTTGTTGCGGTCCTGGGCGATGTGCTTGTCATGCCCGTCCAGTCCAGTACCCTTTACGTCGCAGTCGTCATCCGCCTAGTTTGCAGATTTGCACCCATAAGCCCCCAACACCCCATTCTGAGTTCGCGTGCGGGCGCGCCCGTTTGCTGCCCGAGGGTAACCGTCCACCGTGTAGTGTGAGCCACACCGCTGGACGTTGCTCCCGGGCAGCTGCCCCCCTCCGCTCCCCCAACCAGTCCCCCCTGCTGTTTACGCGTGCAGGCGCGCCCGTCCAGCTTGTCCGCCTCGATCACCCTGCATTGCTTGGTACGTGAGCAGACGTGAGCTGCGCCTCAATCTGTCCCTGCCCCTCGACTCGATTTGTTCCTCGACTGTGGGTTTTGCACTGCCCCCGTCCCCGTCCTCACGAATGGGCGACGCGGGGTGCTGACGGTTGCCTTCCGCGTGCGGGCGCGCCCGTCCAGCCGTTCCCCACTGGTCTCCCTGCACTGCAGGGCGATACGTGTGGGTGCGAGCTGCGCCCGGATCGGTCCCTGTCCCTCGACTGTGGGTTCCGAGCTGCTCCCGTCCTCGTCCTCCCGGACGGGCGACGCGGGGCTGCGATGGATGGCTTTCGCGTGCGGGCGCGCCCGTCCAGCTCTCGTGCGCATCGTTCTCCCAGCACTCCTGGGCGAGCTGCGCGGACGCGGGCTGTGCCTCGATCGGTCCCTGTCCCTGTCCCTCGGCTGTGGGTTTTGCAGTGCTCCCGTCCTCGTCCCCCGGGTCGGGCGACGGTGGTTTTGATGGTTGGCTATCGCGTGCGGGCGCGCCCGTCCAGCTCTCGTGCGCAGCGTTCTCCCTGCACTCCTGGGCGAGCAATGCGGACGCGGGCTGCGCCTCGTTCAGTCCATGTCCCTCGATTCGATATGTCCCTCGGCTGTGCCTGTAGCAGTGCTCCCGTCCCCGTCCTCTTGGTCGGGTGACGCGGGGTTGCTTTGGTCGGATTTCGCGTGCGGGCGCGCCCGTCCAGCTCCGTTCCCCACTGATCGCCTTGCCTTGCACGGCGGCCTCTGTGCGGACGCGAGCTGTGCCTCGATCGGTCCCTGTCCCTTTATTCCATATGTCCCTCGGCTGTGGGTGTAGCTGTGCTCCCGTCCTCGTCCTCCAGGACGGGCGACGGGGGTTGCGATGGTTGGCTCTCGCGTGCGGGCGCGCCCGTCCAGCTCGTTTCCCCATTGATCGCCTTGCCTTGCATGGCGGCCTCTGTGCGGACGCGAGCTGTGCCTCGATCGGTCCCTGTCCCTCGATTCGATGTGTCCCTCGGATGTGGGTTTTACAGTGCTTCCGTCCTGGTCCTCCGGGACAGTCGACGGTGGTTGCGATGGTTGGCTATCGCGTGCGGGCGCGCCCGTCCAGCTCTCGTGCGCAGCGTTCTCCCCGCACTCCTGGGCGAGCAATGCGGACGCGGGCTGCGCCTCGGTCGGTCCCCGTCCCTCGATTCGATATGTCCCTCGGCTGTGCACTGTAGCGGTGCTCCCGTCCTCGTCCACTTGGTCGGTTGACGCGGGGTTGCTTCGGTCGGCTTTCGCGTGCGGGCGCGCCCGTCCAGCTCTGTTCCCCACTGATCGCCTTGCCTTGCACGGCCTCTGTGCGGACGCGAGCTGTGCCTCGATCGGTCCCAGTCCCTCGATTCGATATGTCCCTCGGCTGTGGGTGTAGCTGTGCTCCCGTCCTCGTCCTCCTGGACGGGCGACGGGGGTTGCGATGGTTGGCTTTCGCGTGCGGGCGCGCCCGTCCAGCTCTATTCCCACTGATCGCTTTGCCTGGCATCGTGCGGACGCGAGCTGTGCCCCTATCGGTCCGTGTCCCTCGATTCGATATGTCCCTCGGCTGTGGGTTTTTGCAGTGCTCAAATCCTCGTCCTCCGGGACGGGCGACGGTGGTTGCGATGGTTGGCTTTCGCGTGCGGTCGCGCCCGTCCAGCTCTCGTGCGCCGCGTTCTCCCAGCACTCCTGGGCGAGCAATGCGGACGCGGGCTGCGCCTCGGTCGGTCCCCGTCCCTCGATCCGATATGTCCCTCGGCTGTGCACTGTAGCGGTGCTCCCGTCCTCGTCCACTTGGTCGGTTGACGCGGGGTTGCTTCGGTCGGCTTTCGCGTGCGGGCGCGCCCGTCCAGCTCCATTCCCCATTGATCGCCTTGCCTTGCATTGGCGGCCTCTGTGCGGACTCGAGCTGTGCCTCGATCGGTGCCTGTCCCTCTATTCGATTTGTCTCTCGGCTGTGGGTGTAGCTGTGCTCCCGTCCTCGTCCCCCCGGACGGGCGACGGCGGTTGCGATGGTTGACTTTCGCGTGCGGGCGCGCCCGTCCAGCTCTATTCCCCATTGATCGCCTTGCCTTGCATGGCGGCCTCTGTGCGGACGCGAGCTGTGCCTCGATCGGTCCCTGTCCCTCTATTCGATATGTCCATCGGCTGTGGGTTTTTGCAGTGCTCCAATCCTCGTCCTCCGGGACGGGCGACGGTCGTTCAGTCCATGTCCCTCGATTCGATATGTCCCTCGGCTGTGCCTGTAGCAGTGCTCCCGTCCCCGTCCTCTTGGATGGGCGACGCGGGGTTGCGATGGTCGCCTTTCGCGTGCGGGCGCGCCCGTCCAGCTCTATTCCCCATTGATCGCCTTGCCTTGCATGGCGGCCTCTGTGCGGACTCGAGCTGTGCCTCGATCGGTGCCTGTCCCTCCATTCGATTTGTCCCTCGGCTGTGGGTGTAGCTGTGCTCCCGTCCTCGTCCCCCCGGACGGGCGACGGGGGTTGCGATGGTTGGCTTTCGCGTGCGGGCGCGCCCGTCCAGCTCTATTCCCCATTGATCGCCTTGCCTTGCATGGCGGACTCTGTGCGGACGCGAGCTGTGCCTCGATCGGTCCCTGTCCCTCTATTCGATATGTCCGTCGGCTGTGAGTTCTGCTGTGCTCCCGTCCGCGTCCTCCGGGACGGGCTGCGGGGGTTGCGATGGTTGGCTCTCGCGTGCCGGGCTGCGCCTCGGTCAGTCCTTGTCCCTCGATCCGATATGTCCCTCGGCTGTGTGTAGCAGTGCTCCCGTCCCCGTCCTCTTGGATGGGCGACGCGGGGTTGCGATGGTCGGCTTTCGCGTGCGGGCGCGCCCGTCCAGCTCGATTCCCCCTTGATCGCCTTGCCTTGCACGGAGACCTCTGTGCGGACGCGAGCTGTGCCTCGATCGGTCCCTGTCCCTCGGCTGTGGGTTTTGCTGTGCTCCCGTCCTCGTCCTCCTGGACGGGCGACGCGGGGTTTCGATGGCTGGCTTTCGCCTGGCATGGCGACCTGTGCGGTCGCTAGCTGTGCCTCGAACGGTCCCTGTCCCTCGATTCGATTTGTCCCTCGGCTGTGGGTTTTGCGAGGCCCCCGTCCTCGTCCTCTTGGTCGGGCGACGCGGGGTGGCGATGTTTGGCTTCCGCATGCGGGCGCGCCCGTCCTGCTCTCGTCTGCATGGGTCGCCCAGCACTGCAGGGCGATCTGTGCGGGCGGGAACTGTGCCTCGATCGGTCCCTGTCCCTCGATTCGATTTGTCCCTCGGCTGTGGGTTTTTGCGTGGCCCCCGTCCTCGTCCTCTTGGACGGGCGGCGCGGGGTGGCGATGGTTGGCTTCCGCGTGGGGGCTTGCCCGTCCAGCTCTCGTCCGCATTTTCGCCCAGCGCTCCTGGGCAAGCAGCGCGGACGTGAGCTGTGCCTCGATCGGTCCCTGTCCCTCGATTCGATTAGTCCCTCGGCTGTGGGTTTTGCTGTGCTCCTGTCCTCGTCCTCCTGGACGGGCGACGCAGGGTTGCGTTGGTTGGCTTCCGCGTGCGGGCGCGCCCGTCCCGCTCTCGTCTGCATGGGTCGCCCAGCACTGCAGGGCGATCTGTGCGGGCGGGAAC
>JASFXW010000620.1:0-2500 GCA_030490835.1 Annona cherimola | reverse complement strand
CGAGTACCACAGGCTGGGCCGGAGTACCGCCAGTATAACTGGTGAGCACTTTTGGCCGCAACTTCCTGCTTGTGGGGGTTCAGGCCCTCCAGGTATATAGGTAGACAGTGGTGGTGGATGGCCGACTGCTCTTGGGAAGCAGCTCGGAACCACCCGGATAGCCCCATCGATGCCCGAATGCCCGGCATCCTCGCCCCGTCCCTCCCGAATCGATGCCCCCGTTGCCGCTGGTTTGCGGCCTAGCGCCCCGGGTCGTTGCCCTATCGCCCGGGGTCGTTGCCCGTCCGACTCTCGTCCATGCCCGGCCACATCGGCCCGGTGCTCGATCGCCACGGGGTGACGATGGACCCCCCACGAGGCTACGCTCATCCCGTTCGGATCGATGCCTGAGACGCCCCGGATGCATCCCCCGCCCAAGCACCATGCTGTGGGAGCGTGTGTGGCCAGGGCCGAGTACCGCCAGTATAACTGGTGAGCACTTTTGGCCGCAACTTCCTGCTTGTGGGGGTTCAGGCCCTCCAAGTATATAGGTAGACAGTGTTGGTGGATGGCCGACTGCTCTTGGGAAGCAGCTCGGAACCACCCGGATAGCCCCATCGATGCCCGAATGCCCGGCATCCTCGCCCCGTCCCTCCCGAATCGATGCCCCGTTGCCGCTAGTTGGCGGCCTAGTGCCCGGGGTCGTTGCCCGTCCGACTCTGTGTCCATGCCCGCCCCTCATCGGCCCCGGTGCCCCGGTCGCCATGGGGGGACGACGGACACCCTCGGGGCTATGCTCGTCGCGTTTGGATCGATGGCCGGCCGTCCCGGATGCAACCCCCGCCCAAGCACCAAGCTGTGGGGGCGTGTGTGGCCAGGGCCGAGTACCACAGGCAGGGCCGAGTACCCGCCAGTATAACTGGTGAGCACTTTTGGCCGCAACTTCCTGCTTGTGGGGGTTCAGGCCCTCCAAGTATATAGGTAGACAGTGTTGGTGGATGGCCGACTGCTCTTGGGAAGCAGCTCGGAACCACCCGGATTGCCCGATCGATGCGCGAATGCCCCGCGTCCTCGTCCCGTCCCTCCCGAATCGATGCCCCTTTGCCGCGAGTTGGCGGCCTAGGGGTCGTTGCCCGATCGCCCGGTTTCGTTGCCCGTCCCACTCGCGTCCATGCCCGGCGCTCGGTCGCCATGTGGGGAAGACGGACCCCCTCGGGGCTATGCTCGTCGTGTTCGGATCGATGCCCGGCCGTCCCGGATGCAACCCCGACCAAGCATTAAGCTGTGGGGGCGTGTGTGGCCAGGGCCGAGTACCACAGGCAGGGCCGAGTACCGCCAGTATAACTGGTGAGCACTTTTGGCCGCAACTTCCTGCTTGTGGGGGTTCAGGCCCTCCAAGTATATAGGTAGACAGTGGTGGTGGACGGCCGACTGCTCTTGGGAAGCAGCTCGGAACCACCCGGATTGCCCGATCGATGCGCGAATGCCCCGCGTCCTCGCCCCGTCCCTCCCGAATCGATGCCCCTTTGCCGCGAGTTGGCGGCCTAGCGCCTCGGGTCGTTGCCCGATCGCCCGGGGTCGTTGCCCGTCCGGGTCGCGTCCATGCCCGGCCTCCTCTGCCCGGTGCTCGATCGCCATTGGGGGACGACGGATCCCCGCGGGGCTATGCTCGTCCCGTTCGGATCGATGCTTGAGACGCGACCGTCTGCCCATGCCCCCGGATGGCATCCCCGCTCACGCGCGCATCGCCTGTTGGCGTTCACCCCCGGATGGTGCACGCGTTGAAGCTGCCCCATGGGGCCGATGCTCAGAATCGCCCGAATTGCCCCCTGTCGATGCGTCCGAATAGCGTCCATGCTCGACCACCCCGTCCGGTGCTCGGCTGCCTTGTGGCAATGCCCGACCCCCACGGCACTATGCCTGTCCCTTTCGATTTAATGCTAGGCCACCCCGGACACATCCCCCCCCCATGGATGCGTCGGGCTAGCGTCCATGCTCGACCACCCCGTCCGGTGCTCGGCTGCCTTGTGGCAATGCCCGACCCCCACGGCACTATGCCTGTCCCTTTCGATTTAATGCTAGGCCGCCCCGGACGCATCCCCGTCCAAGTAGCCAGCATCTGGGTCGCGCATTGCCTGGGCCGTGTACCACAGCAAGGGCCGAGTACCGCCAGTATAACTGGTGAGCACTTTTGGCCGCAACTTCCTGCTTGTGGGCGTACGGGCCCTCCAGGTATATAGATAGACGGTGGTAGGCGACCGTCAGCCCATGCACCCCGATGGCAGCCGTGCTCACGCGTGCGTCCTGTGTTGCCGTTCACCCCGGACGGCCCACGCGCTGACGCTGCCCCCGTGCCCGATGCTCGGAACCTCCCGGATTGCCCCTCCCCCCCCCCCAATGGATGCGTCGGGCTAGCGTCCATGCCCTGCCTCCTCGGTCCGGTGCTCGGCTGCCTTGTGGCAATGCACGACCCCCACGGCACTTTGCCAGTCCCTTTCGATTCGATGCTAAGCTGCCCCGG
>JASFXW010000619.1:10000-20000 GCA_030490835.1 Annona cherimola | reverse complement strand
GACGGGCGCGCCCGCACGCGAAAGCCAACCATCGCAACCCCCGTCGCCCGTCCAGAAGGACGAGGACGGGAGCACAGCTACACCCACAGCCGAGGGACATATCGAATCGAGGGACTGGGACCGATCGAGGCACAGCTCGCGTCCGCACAGAGGCCGTGCAAGGCAAGGCGATCAGTGGGGAACAGAGTTGGACGGGCGCGCCCGCACGCGAAAGCCGACCGAAGCAACCCCGCGTCAACCGACCAAGTGGACGAGGACGGGAGCACCGCTACAGTGCACAGCCGAGGGACATATCGAATCGAGGGACGGGGACCGACCGAGGCGCAGCCCGCGTCCGCATTGCTCGCCCAGGAGTGCGGGGAGAACGCTGCGCACGAGAGCTGGACGGGCGCGCCCGCACGCGATAGCCAACCATCGCAACCACCGTCGACTGTCCCGGAGGACCAGGACGGAAGCACTGTAAAACCCACATCCGAGGGACACATCGAATCGAGGGACAGGGACCGATCGAGGCACAGCTCGCGTCCGCACAGAGGCCGCCATGCAAGGCAAGGCGATCAATGGGGAAACGAGCTGGACGGGCGCGCCCGCACGCGAGAGCCAACCATCGCAACCCCCGTCGCCCGTCCTGGAGGACGAGGACGGGAGCACAGCTACACCCACAGCCGAGGGACATATGGAATAAAGGGACAGGGACCGATCGAGGCACAGCTCGCGTCCGCACAGAGGCCGCCGTGCAAGGCAAGGCGATCAGTGGGGAACGGAGCTGGACGGGCGCGCCCGCACGCGAAATCCGACCAAAGCAACCCCGCGTCACCCGACCAAGAGGACGGGGACGGGAGCACTGCTACAGGCACAGCCGAGGGACATATCGAATCGAGGGACATGGACTGAACGAGGCGCAGCCCGCGTCCGCATTGCTCGCCCAGGAGTGCAGGGAGAACGCTGCGCACGAGAGCTGGACGGGCGCGCCCGCACGCGATAGCCAACCATCAAAACCACCGTCGCCCGACCCGGGGGACGAGGACGGGAGCACTGCAAAACCCACAGCCGAGGGACAGGGACAGGGACCGATCGAGGCACAGCCCGCGTCCGCGCAGCTCGCCCAGGAGTGCTGGGAGAACGATGCGCACGAGAGCTGGACGGGCGCGCCCGCACGCGAAAGCCATCCATCGCAGCCCCGCGTCGCCCGTCCGGGAGGACGAGGACGGGAGCAGCTCGGAACCCACAGTCGAGGGACAGGGACCGATCCGGGCGCAGCTCGCACCCACACGTATCGCCCTGCAGTGCAGGGAGACCAGTGGGGAACGGCTGGACGGGCGCGCCCGCACGCGGAAGGCAACCGTCAGCACCCCGCGTCGCCCATTCGTGAGGACGGGGACGGGGGCAGTGCAAAACCCACAGTCGAGGAACAAATCGAGTCGAGGGGCAGGGACAGATTGAGGCGCAGCTCACGTCTGCTCACGTACCAAGCAATGCAGGGTGATCGAGGCGGACAAGCTGGACGGGCGCGCCTGCACGCGTAAACAGCAGGGGGGACTGGTTGGGGGAGCGGAGGGGGGCAGCTGCCCGGGAGCAACGTCCAGCGGTGTGGCTCACACTACACGGTGGACGGTTACCCTCGGGCAGCAAACGGGCGCGCCCGCACGCGAACTCAGAATGGGGTGTTGGGGGCTTATGGGTGCAAATCTGCAAACTAGGCGGATGACGACTGCGACGTAAAGGGTACTGGACTGGACGGGCATGACAAGCACATCGCCCAGGACCGCAACAAGGAGAGGACGGATCAAGCAGATTGGAGCGGGTGAGAGGCGGGAAGGATGCAAGGAGGAAGACGGACAACCATCCGCCCCAAGGGCAGCGTCGACGCGTGCACCGACCGTGGTGAACGCCATCAGACGATGCGCGGGTGAGCGGGGATGCCATCCGGGTGCATGGGCGGACGGTCGCATACCACCTTCTACCTATATACTTGGAGGGCCCGTCCGCCCACAAGCAGGAAGTTGCGGCCAAAAGTGCTCACCAGTTATACTGGCGGTACTCGGCCCATGCTCTGGTACTCGGCCCAGGCAGTGCACGACCCAGAAGCTGGCTCCATGGACGGGGATGCGTCCGGGGCAGCTTAGCATCGTATCCAAAGGGACGGGCAGAGTGCCGTGGGGGTCGTGCATTGCCACAAGCACAGCCGAGCACCTGACCGAGGTGGCCAGGCATGGACGCTAGCCCGACGCATCGATGGGGGTGGGGCAATCCGGGAGGTTCCGAGCATCGGGCACGGGGCCAACGTCAACGCATGCGCCGTCCGGGGCAAACGGCATCAGACGATGCACGGGTGAGCGGGGATGCCACCCGGGTGCATGGGCGGACGGTCGCCTACCACCGTCTATCTATATACCTGGAGGGCCCGTACGCCCACAAGCAGGAAGTTGCGGCCAAAAGTGCTCACCAGTTATACTGGCGGTACTCGGCCCATGATGTGGTACTCGGCCCAGGCAGCGCACCACCCAGAAGCCGGCTCCTTGGACGGGGATGCGTCCGGGGCAGCTTAGCATCGAATCGAAAGGGACTGGCAAAGTGCCGTGGGGGTCGTGCATTGGCACAAGGCAGCCGAGCACCAGACCGAGGAGGCAGGGCATGGACGCTAGCCCGCCGCATCCATTGGGGGGGGGGGGGGGGGGGAGGGGCAATCCGAGAGGTTCCGAGCATCGAGCACGGGGGGCAGCGTCAACGCGTGGGCCGTCCGGGGTGAACGGCAACACAGGACGCACGCGTGAGCACGGCTGCCATCCGGGTGCAAGGGCGGACGGTCGCCCACCACCGTCTATCTATATACCTGGAGGGCCCGTACGCCCACAAGCAGGAAGTTGCGGCCAAAAGTGCTCACCAGTTATACTGGCGGTACTCGGCCCATGATGTGGTACTCGGCCCAGGCAGTGCACCACCCAGAAGCCGGCTCCTTGGACGGGGATGCGTCCGGGGCAGCTTAGCATCGAATCGAAAGGGACTGGCAAAGTGCCGTGGGGGTCGTGCATTGCCACAAGGCAGCCGAGCACCGGACCGAGGAGGCAGGGCATGGACGCTAGCCCGACGCATCCATTGGGGGGGGGGGGGGGAGGGGCAATCCGGGAGGTTCCGAGCATCGGGCACGGGGGCAGCGTCAGCGCGTGGGCCGTCCGGGGTGAACGGCAACACAGGACGCACGCGTGAGCACGGCTGCCATCGGGGTGCATGGGCTGACGGTCGCCTACCACCGTCTATCTATATACCTGGAGGGCCCGTACGCCCACAAGCAGGAAGTTGCGGCCAAAAGTGCTCACCAGTTATACTGGCGGTACTCGGCCCTTGCTGTGGTACACGGCCCAGGCAATGCGCGACCCAGATGCTGGCTACTTGGACGGGGATGCGTCCGGGGCGGCCTAGCATTAAATCGAAAGGGACAGGCATAGTGCCGTGGGGGTCGGGCATTGCCACAAGGCAGCCGAGCACCGGACGGGGTGGTCGAGCATGGACGCTAGCCCGACGCATCCATGGGGGGGGATGTGTCCGGGGTGGCCTAGCATTAAATCGAAAGGGACAGGCATAGTGCCGTGGGGGTCGGGCATTGCCACAAGGCAGCCGAGCACCGGACGGGGTGGTCGAGCATGGACGCTATTCGGACGCATCGACAGGGGGCAATTCGGGTGGTTCCGAGCTGCTTCCCAAGAGCAGTCGGCCGTCCACCACCACTGTCTACCTATATACTTGGAGGGCCTGAACCCCCACAAGCAGGAAGTTGCGGCCAAAAGTGCTCACCAGTTATACTGGCGGTACTCGGCCCAGCCTGTGGTACTCGGCCCTGGCCACACACGCTCCCACAGCATGGTGCTTGGGCGGGGTTGCATCCGGGACGTCTCAGGCATCGATCCGAACGGGATGAGCGTAGCCTCGTGGGGGTCCATCGACACCCCGTGGCGATCGAGCACCGGGCCGATGTGGCCGGGCATGGACGCGAGTCGGACGGGCAACGACCCCGGGCGATAGGGCAACGACCCGGGGCGCTAGGCCGCAAACCAGCGGCAACGGGGCATCGATTCGGGAGGGACGGGGCGAGGATGCCGGGCATTCGGGCATCGATGGGGCTATCCGGGTGGTTCCGAGCTGCTTCCCAAGAGCAGTCGGCCATCCACCACCACTGTCTACCTATATAACTGGAGGGCCTGAACCCCCACAAGCAGGAAGTTGCGGCCAAAAGTGCTCACCAGTTATACTGGCGGTACTCGGCCCAGCCTGTGGTACTCGGCCCTGGCCACACACGCCCCCACAGCTTAATGCTTGGTCGGGGTTGCATCCGGGACGGCCGGGCATCGATCCGAACGCGACGAGCATAGCCCCGAGGGTGTCCGTCGTCCCCCCATGGCGACCGGGCACCGGGCCGATGAGGGCGGGCATGGACACGAGTCGGACGGGCAACGACCCCGGGCACTAGGCCGCCAACCAGCGGCAACGGGGCATCGATTCGGGAGGGACGGGGCGAGGATGCCGGGCATTCGGGCATCGATGGGGCTATCCGGGTGGTTCCGAGCTGCTTCCCAAGAGCAGTCGGCCATCCACCACCACTGTCTACCTATATACCTGGAGGGCCTGAACCCCCACAAGCAGGAAGTTGCGGCCAAAAGTGCTCACCAGTTATACTGGCGGTACTCGGCCCAGCCTGTGGTACTCGGCCCTGGCCACACACGCTCCCACAGCATGGTGCTTGGGCGGGGATGCATCCGGGGCGTCTCAGGCATCGATCCGAACGGGATGAGCGTAGCCTCGTGGGGGTCCATCGTCACCCCGTGGCGATCGAGCACCGGGCCGATGTGGCCGGGCATGGACGCGAGTCGGACGGGCAACGACCCCGGGCGATAGGGCAACGACCCGGGGCGCTAGGCCGCAAACCAGCGGCAACGGGGCATCGATTCGGGGGGACGGGGCGAGGATGCCGGGCATTCGGGCATCGATGGGGCTATCCGGGTGGTTCCGAGCTGCTTCCCAAGAGCAGTCGGCCATCCACCACCACTGTCTACCTATATACCTGGAGGGCCTGAACCCCCACAAGCAGGAAGTTGCGGCCAAAAGTGCTCACCAGTTATACTGGCGGTACTCGGCCCAGCCTGTGGTACTCGGCCCTGGCCACACACGCTCCCACAGCATGGTGCTTGGGCGGGGCTGCATCCGGGGCGTCTCAAGCATCGTTCCGAACGGGATGACCGTATCCCCGAGGGTGTCCGTCGTCACCCCGTGGCGATCGAGCACCGGGCCGATGAGGCCGGGCATGGATGCGAGTCGGACGGGCAACGACCCGGGGCGCTAGGCCGCCAACTAGCGGCAACCGGGCATCGATTCGGGAGGGACGGGGCGAGGATGCCGGGCATTCGGGCATCGATGGGGCTATCCGGGTGGTTCCGAGCTGCTTCCCAAGAGCAGTCGGCCATCCACCACCACTGTCTACCTATATACTTGGAGGGCCTGAACCCCCACAAGCAGGAAGTTGCGGCCAAAAGTGCTCACCAGTTATACTGGCGGTACTCGGCCCAGCCTGTGGTACTCGGCCCTGGCCACACCCGCTCCCACAGCATGGTGATTGGGCGGGGTTGCATCCGGGGCGTCTCAGGCATCGATCCGAACGGGATGAGCGTAGCCCCGTGGGGGTCCATCGTCACCCCGTGGCGATCGAGCACCGGGCCGATGTGGCCGGGCATGGACGCGAGTCGGACGGGCAACGACCCCGGGCGATAGGGCAACGACCCGGGGCGCTAGGCCGCAAACCAGCGGCAACGGGGCATCGATTCGGGAGGGACGGGGCGAGGATGCCGGGCATTCGGGCATCGATGGGGCTATCCGGGTGGTTCCGAGCTGCTTCCCAAGAGCAGTCGGCCATCCACCACCACTGTCTACCTATATAACTGGAGGGCCTGAACCCCCACAAGCAGGAAGTTGCGGCCAAAAGTGCTCACCAGTTATACTGGCGGTACTCGGCCCAGCCTGTGGTACTCGGCCCTGGCCACACACGCCCCCACAGCTTAATGCTTGGTCGGGGTTGCATCCGGGACGGCCGGGCATCGATCCGAACGCGACGAGCATAGCCCCGAGGGTGTCCGTCGTCCCCCCATGGCGACCGGGCACCGGGCCGATGAGGGCGGGCATGGACACGAGTCGGACGGGCAACGACCCCGGGCACTAGGCCGCCAACCAGCGGCAACGGGGCATCGATTCGGGAGGGACGGGGCGAGGATGCCGGGCATTCGGGCATCGATGGGGCTATCCGGGTGGTTCCGAGCTGCTTCCCAAGAGCAGTCGGCCATCCACCACCACTGTCTACCTATATACCTGGAGGGCCTGAACCCCCACAAGCAGGAAGTTGCGGCCAAAAGTGCTCACCAGTTATACTGGCGGTACTCGGCCCAGCCTGTGGTACTCGGCCCTGGCCACACACGCTCCCACAGCATGGTGCTTGGGCGGGGATGCATCCGGGGCGTCTCAGGCATCGATCCGAACGGGATGAGCGTAGCCTCGTGGGGGTCCATCGTCACCCCGTGGCGATCGAGCACCGGGCCGATGTGGCCGGGCATGGACGCGAGTCGGACGGGCAACGACCCCGGGCGATAGGGCAACGACCCGGGGCGCTAGGCCGCAAACCAGCGGCAACGGGGCATCGATTCGGGGGGACGGGGCGAGGATGCCGGGCATTCGGGCATCGATGGGGCTATCCGGGTGGTTCCGAGCTGCTTCCCAAGAGCAGTCGGCCATCCACCACCACTGTCTACCTATATACCTGGAGGGCCTGAACCCCCACAAGCAGGAAGTTGCGGCCAAAAGTGCTCACCAGTTATACTGGCGGTACTCGGCCCAGCCTGTGGTACTCGGCCCTGGCCACACACGCTCCCACAGCATGGTGCTTGGGCGGGGCTGCATCCGGGGCATCTCAAGCATCGTTCCGAACGGGATGACCGTATCCCCGTGGGGGTCCATCGTCACCCCGTGGCGATCGAGCACCGGGCCGATGAGGCCGGGCATGGATGCGAGTCGGACGGGCAACGACCCGGGGCGCTAGGCCGCCAACTAGCGGCAACCGGGCATCGATTCGGGAGGGACGGGGCGAGGATGCCGGGCATTCGGGCATCGATGGGGCTATCCGGGTGGTTCCGAGCTGCTTCCCAAGAGCAGTCGGCCATCCACCACCACTGTCTACCTATATACTTGGAGGGCCTGAACCCCCACAAGCAGGAAGTTGCGGCCAAAAGTGCTCACCAGTTATACTGGCGGTACTCGGCCCAGCCTGTGGTACTCGGCCCTGGCCACACCCGCTCCCACAGCATGGTGATTGGGCGGGGTTGCATCCGGGGCGTCTCAGGCATCGATCCGAACGGGATGAGCGTAGCCCCGTGGGGGTCCATCGTCACCCCGTGGCGATCGAGCACCGGGCCGATGTGGCCGGGCATGGACGCGAGTCGGACGGGCAACGACCCCGGGCGATAGGGCAACGACCCGGGGCGCTAGGCCGCAAACCAGCGGCAACGGGGCATCGATTCGGGAGGGACGGGGCGAGGATGCCGGGCATTCGGGCATCGATGGGGCTATCCGGGTGGTTCCGAGCTGCTTCCCAAGAGCAGTCGGCCATCCACCACCACTGTCTACCTATATAACTGGAGGGCCTGAACCCCCACAAGCAGGAAGTTGCGGCCAAAAGTGCTCACCAGTTATACTGGCGGTACTCGGCCCAGCCTGTGGTACTCGGCCCTGGCCACACACGCCCCCACAGCTTAATGCTTGGTCGGGGTTGCATCCGGGACGGCCGGGCATCGATCCGAACGCGACGAGCATAGCCCCGAGGGTGTCCGTCGTCCCCCCATGGCGACCGGGCACCGGGCCGATGAGGGCGGGCATGGACACGAGTCGGACGGGCAACGACCCCGGGCACTAGGCCGCCAACCAGCGGCAACGGGGCATCGATTCGGGAGGGACGGGGCGAGGATGCCGGGCATTCGGGCATCGATGGGGCTATCCGGGTGGTTCCGAGCTGCTTCCCAAGAGCAGTCGGCCATCCACCACCACTGTCTACCTATATACCTGGAGGGCCTGAACCCCCACAAGCAGGAAGTTGCGGCCAAAAGTGCTCACCAGTTATACTGGCGGTACTCGGCCCAGCCTGTGGTACTCGGCCCTGGCCACACACGCTCCCACAGCATGGTGCTTGGGCGGGGATGCATCCGGGGCGTCTCAGGCATCGATCCGAACGGGATGAGCGTAGCCTCGTGGGGGTCCATCGTCACCCCGTGGCGATCGAGCACCGGGCCGATGTGGCCGGGCATGGACGCGAGTCGGACGGGCAACGACCCCGGGCGATAGGGCAACGACCCGGGGCGCTAGGCCGCAAACCAGCGGCAACGGGGCATCGATTCGGGGGGACGGGGCGAGGATGCCGGGCATTCGGGCATCGATGGGGCTATCCGGGTGGTTCCGAGCTGCTTCCCAAGAGCAGTCGGCCATCCACCACCACTGTCTACCTATATACCTGGAGGGCCTGAACCCCCACAAGCAGGAAGTTGCGGCCAAAAGTGCTCACCAGTTATACTGGCGGTACTCGGCCCAGCCTGTGGTACTCGGCCCTGGCCACACACGCTCCCACAGCATGGTGCTTGGGCGGGGCTGCATCCGGGGCGTCTCAAGCATCGTTCCGAACGGGATGACCGTATCCCCGTGGGGGTCCGTCGTCACCCCGTGGCGATCGAGCACCGGGCCGATGAGGCCGGGCATGGATGCGAGTCGGACGGGCAACGACCCGGGGCGCTAGGCCGCCAACTAGCGGCAACCGGGCATCGATTCGGGAGGGACGGGGCGAGGATGCCGGGCATTCGGGCATCGATGGGGCTATCCGGGTGGTTCCGAGCTGCTTCCCAAGAGCAGTCGGCCATCCACCACCACTGTCTACCTATATACTTGGAGGGCCTGAACCCCCACAAGCAGGAAGTTGCGGCCAAAAGTGCTCACCAGTTATACTGGCGGTACTCGGCCCAGCCTGTGGTACTCGGCCCTGGCCACACCCGCTCCCACAGCATGGTGATTGGGCGGGGTTGCATCCGGGGCGTCTCAGGCATCGATCCGAACGGGATGAGCGTAGCCCCGTGGGGGTCCATCGTCACCCCGTGGCGATCGAGCACCGGGCCGATGTGGCCGGGCATGGACGCGAGTCGGACGGGCAACGACCCCGGGCGATAGGGCAACGACCCGGGGCGCTAGGCCGCCAACCAGCGGCAACGGGGCATCGATTCGGGAGGGACGGGGCGAGGATGCCGGGCATTCGGGCATCGATGGGGCTATCCGGGTGGTTCCGAGCTGCTTCCCAAGAGCAGTCGGCCATCCACCACCACTGTCTACCTATATACCTGGAGGGCCTGAACCCCCACAAGCAGGAAGTTGCGGCCAAAAGTGCTCACCAGTTATACTGGCGGTACTCGGCCCTGGCCACACACGCTCCCACAGCATGGTGCTTGGGCGGGGCTGCATCCGGGGCGTCTCAGGCATCGTTCCGAACGGGATGAGCGTATCCCCGTGGGGGTCCATCGTCACCCCGTGGCGATCGAGCACCGGGCCGATGAGGCCGGGCATGGATGCGAGTCGGACGGGCAACGACCCCGGGCGATCGGGCAACGACCCGGGGCGCTAGGCCGCCAACTAGCGGCAACGGGGCATCGATTCGGGAGGGACGGGGCGAGGATGCCGGGCATTCGGGCATCGATGGGGCCATCCGGGTGGTTCCGAGCTGCTTCCCAAGAGCAGTCGGCCATCCACCACCACTGTCTACCTATATACCTGGAGGGCCTGAACCCCCACAAGCAGGAAGTTGCGGCCAAAAGTGCTCACCAGTTATACTGGCGGTACTCGGCCCAGCCTGTGGTACTCGGCCCTGGCCACACCCGCTCCCACAGCATGGTGCTTGGGCGGGGTTGCATCCGGGGCGTCTCAGGCATCGATCCGA